>LTAE01009434.1:0-18570 GCA_001647135.1 Pontederia paniculata
TATATATATTTCTACTTTAGAAATTTATTTTCATTCATATGACATATATTTCTTTAGTCCTTACTTATCATAAAATTAAGTAACTTATGTACATTCTTTAGTTTTAGAGACAATCTAATTGATGAGCAATAATTCATAGCAAAATAAATATCCATATTAGTTGATCCATCAAAAGTGGAATATGTAGTTAATTGGGAAAGACCGACTACTATTACAGAAGTAAGGAGATTCTTGGGCTTAGTAGGGCATTACAAAAGATTTGTTGAAGGGTTTTCTTCTATTGTGAATCCTCTTATAAAGTTAACCAAAGAATATCAAATTTGTTTGGTCTAATGAATATAAGAGAAGCTTTTAAGAACTCAAGAAGAGACTTATAAGTGTGCATGTTTTGACTATTCCTTTTGGCCCTCAGTGATTTACCATTTATAGTGATGCATCTCGAAATGGTCTAGGATGTGTATTAATCTAAAATGGCCGAGTAGCATATGCATCTTGACAATTGTAATAGAATTACCCAACACATGATCTGGAGTTGACCAATATTATATTTGCTATAAAGATTTGGATGCACTATCTTTATGTAGGAAAGTTTGAAATATTTACATATCATAAAATTTTAAAGTACTTATTCTCACAAAAGTCGTTAAATGTAAGACAAAGAAGATGGATGGATCTTCTACAAATTATGATAGCTCCATTTTATACCATCCTAGAAAGGCGAATGTGGTAGCTGATGCATTGAACAAAAAATCAACTTTCATAGCTGATTTGATGTAAGAGAACGGAGGCTTCTTGAAAAGTTAAGGGACTCTGGTTTTAAAATTATAGCAAACAATTCTAATGGTTTTTTAGGTGCAATGAGAGTGGAACCTCTACTTCTACGCATAATCAAAGAAGCCCAACAGAATGGCCCTTAATTATTAGCATTGCAAAATACAAAAATAGGAGAAAGAAATACGGATTCTGAAATTCAACTGAATAGAGTATTGCAATTCAGGAACAAAATTTGCGTGCCAAATGACATGAATATAAGAATGGTGATTTTGGAAGAAACATATCGAATTCCAAGTACGAAAATATATCAAAATCTTTGGAAACATTATTGATGGGATGGTATGAAGAAGGACATTACTGAGTTTGTATCCAAATACTTAATATGTTAGAAATAAGAGCAAAACATCAAAAACATGGGTTACAATCACTTTTTATACCTTAATGACAATGGGAAGATGTAATTTATTCAAGGACTACCGAGAACTAGTAAGGAAGATTTTTATCGACCAGTTAACATTGACTCACTTTATATATGTAAGAATGAATTATCCTTTAAGTAAACTAGCACATATATATGTTCAAGAGATTGTAAGATTACATGGAGCGCCAGTATTGTACATCTCATTTTTAAATAGCTTTGCAAGAAGCTTTGGTATCATATTGCAATTTAGTTTTGTTTTTCATCCACAAACTGACAGACAATCGGAAAGAAATATCCAAAATTTGAAATACATGCTTTGTGCATTCACTTTGAATTTTGGAGGCAATTGGGATAAATATACCTATCTTATAGAATTTTCCTATAATAATAGTTATCAGACTAGTATTGAGATGACATCTTATGAGGCATTATATGAAATTGAAAGAAAACTTAAAGGTCAAGAGTTAGTTCAAACCACAATTGATAAGTTGCAAGGATATTCATGAAAATTTGCAAGTAGCACAGAGTAAATAAAAAAAGCTATGTGGATGATCAATGGAAGCCTCTTGGATTCCAACAAGGAGATCATGTGTTCTTGGAAATATCTCTAACAAAAGAAGTTATGAGATTTTTTTAAAAAAAAAGATACACTAAGTCCACGATATATAGATCCATTTGAAATACTTGAACAAATTGTATCAGTGACTTATGTTTAATACTGCCTTCTAATATGGATAGCAAACATGATGTATTTCATGTTGCTATGTTGAAAAAGTATCAATAAGATCTATCACATGCGATAGAATTTGGATCTATCAAATTGAAAGAGGATATCGTATAGAGAATGACCTATTCACATCTTAGATCGAAAGAAACAAGCTCCCCTATCAAAAGTAATCCCTTTGGTGAAAATCCTGCGGCAGCATCAAAATGTTGAGGAAGTCACTTGGGAGACTGAACGAGATATGTGTGATTGATATCTATATTAATTTGATCATTAAGGTACACAAGTTTCGATGATAATTTTTTTTAAAAGAGGGTAGAATGTAATGTATCTGACTTAATCTATATAAGATTATATGTTTAAGCTATATGATTGATATGAATTATGACATTGGTGCTAAGACACAAACTTCTTTAATTGTTGGAGTGCAGAAAATGGCAAATTTTCTCATAAGGCATAAAAACATGATTTTTAAAAATGTCAAAATTTAAAATAAAGTTTTGTAATTTTTAGCCTATGTTTAAGTATGCTAATGTGTTTTTTAATGAATTTTAAATGATGTTTTAGTTAGGTAAAAAGAATGTGTAAAAATGAAAAAAATCTATAATAATATTGTTTTTTGTTTTTTGATCCAAAATTTAAATTTTGATTCTTTGACAATTATTTTTTTCTAAATATTTTATTTGAATTCAAATAGGGAATATGGGATAGTTTCTTATTTACATGTAATGTCTTAAGTAAATAATAAATAAAAATAAATAGGGAAAAGGACAAATCATTTGCTTGGTTAACTCCATGACCTATTTAGTGATTTTAGGTTGATAACTCTTTACCTTATTTGCTATATAGAGAGAGTTTTATTACCTATTTCTTACCCTTTGATGATCTCATCCGGAACAAGAAAGGACTAAAACCTACATTGAGCAAGTGGAAGGCGAAAGAAAAATTGATCAAAAGTAAGTAATAAGTATATATAAACCTTTCATGTATTTTAATTATAGGATTATTTTATCTAGGATTCTTTCATTCTTTGATATTTGATTCATCCATAATTCACCAATTAAATCGTGAAGTAGAACAAGTCCTATTCTCATGGTAATTATGAAGTAGCACAATCTTATCTAGAGACAAATATGATGTTGAAACTTTGTAGAGTGATTTGGATATCTTCAGGATCTTCAAAAATTATGTAATTAATTTTGCTAAGTGATCTTTAAGTGTAATTTCCAAGGGTATTAGAATAGTTTCAATTATACCTATATAAAGAAAGTTATGTATAAATTTTAAGGGTCTATCTTGTCATCTAGTGTCACAGTTAATCTAAATTGTAAATTCCTTCTTAAATTCATTATATAATATTATGTTTTGATATTTATTCATCATACACTTACAAAAGTCAAGGTTCAATTTCAATTATAATTAATTCAAAATGTTATGCATAGCTATAGTTATAAATTATTAAAAGTACCTTTATCTTCTTGTTAGAATAAAGAAATGGAACAATACATGTGTTAGATTATTTTATGTACTGTGATAATTCCAAAATGAGTTAGATTCTAATAACTTTATGAGTTAAACCTTTTGAAGTCTAATTTAAGATAAGATTAAAATAACCTAAAAATAAATTGTTTATGAATTTATATAAATTCTACAATGAGTGTCACTCAATCTGTCAAAGTATAAAATCAATATAGAATTTAGATTAGATGCTGATTTTTCTAGAAACAAACCCTTAGTGAAATAAAATCTAAAACTATTACTATATGAACCTATAGAATTTTGTATTCAGAAAAAATGGACTGGTGGATTTTAGATTTGTGTGTATAAGTTATGAATTTTCTTTTGATAAGTATGCAACCTATCATGTTGTAGGAGGTACATATATGATAACCTTAATTACTTAAACTTTAGGATTTATATGTTGTTAAAGCAATTGGAAATAATTATTTGACTATCTATATATCATATGATATTCGTTAAGAGTTATATATTTTATTTTAGAATTCACATAATAATAATTATATAAAATATGTTATTATTTTAGATCTAGAGGAGTAAGGTACGTGAAAGAGAGAATTACTTTAGCATATGTATTCACCATTTTAAATTTGTTACGATTAACATTGGGATATGTTTTGGAGATGGATCTTGGTAATATGATATAAAAACATGCATGTAATGGTTGAACATGCTTCTTATGCTTATGAAAATCAAGATATCATATAAAATATGATTTACATGATGTGCAATTATTTTTATTTGAATATCCGATCAATATGATTCAGAATTCGATGTTTGTTATATGTGGCTAATATGATTTGATCATTCGTATGTATATGTTTGTATCATGCATTTGCATAAATGATGGTTGGAGCTACATGCTACATCGCTCATCATGATGGGAGCTACCTCTAGAATCTAAATTAACTAATTTGATTATCCAATAATGTGATGAGGTAGAATGTCACTAAATGTCATGCAGAGCTATATGGATCCGTATGAGTCACCTCTAGAATCCATTCTATCATTTTTCTATGTTCCCCAATAGGGATGATTATACAAACTAGTCAGTTGGTGATATGTGCATTCATATGAGATTGATGCATAATCGAATACATAAGTTTGGATATGCATTAAATGATATTAAATACACTTTAAGTATGTTTCTACTTATTAGTATGTTATTGTAAGTTCAATGTTAACATCATAGAAGTTTTATGTTGATTCGTTGTTGAATGATGCATGCACTATTTTTCATATCTCTAAATTGATTAGTAGTAACACATTGACTATGAGTTGTTAGCTTACTGAGTTGTTGTTTCAACATTTTTTTCAAAATCAGTAAGACTTGTTAGATCACATGAGTTGATAGCCTAGTCGAGTTGTAGAGTTCTTTTGGAAGCAAGGTATATAAGAGATGTGTGTCTCTCGACATTCTTCGTAGAGTATCTTTTTGGTCTCTTTTTTTCCTTTTGTTAGGACTATGAGAGACCAGTATATATGTGATGTAAGAATAATTTTTGTTCCTTGTAAAAAATAGTTTTGTCAACGTATATAAGTAGTCTTGTTCTAAGTGGTCGAATATAAATTGTCAGGGAATTTATTTTGTGAGTATATATATCACTTCTCATTATTAACTACAATATACTTATTATGCATGGTTTGATTATTTCCATGATTATCTATAATAGAATTATACAATGTTTCTATAATATTATTTGATTGTATGTGATATGTCTCAGTTTATGGGTTAAATTAAGGTTTAAGTTGGGAAAGAAATAAAATAATATTACTTTGAAAGTCTTAAATCAAGCAAACTAATAAATTTAAAATTATTGTTTCTATGATTTTCTAAATATTTTTTCTTGGAAACACCAAATATTAATTAATTATTTTAAAAGAGTCATACCTCAAATATATTAATAGAAAAATAGTCTTTCGATTTGTTCTTATTTTCGGAGCATCCTTAGAAAGTTCACAATAGAAACTATTTTACAAGTTAAGAATAAAACAAAAAAAAATCAAATATACAATAATTATTTTAAAAGAGACATAACCCGAGTAAAGTAAAACAAATAAAAAAATAATTTATTATTTCCAAATATTTATACCCAGGAAAAAGAAAAGCATAATAAGTATCTTAAAGAGTCCTAACATAGTTAAGTTAAGAAAATTTTGATTCTAATTCAAAATAAAGAATATATTAACAAGAAGAAAAAAATAAGCAAACAAATATATAATAATTATAAAAGATTCCTAACCCAAGTAAAATAAGTAAATTTTAATATAATTTTATGAATATTTTTGCTGGAATATTGTAAGAAAATATAATTATTTTAAAATAATCAATAAATAAAAAGTATAATTATTTTTTCCTTTAAAATAATAAATTAAGAAAATTTATTTTAAAAGAGTACTAACCCAAGTAAATTGAGAATTAAATACTAACTAATTATTTTTTTCAAAAGAAATTTTGAAAAAAAATTGTAAAGTAAGGTTTTGTTTGGATACTTAGCAATGAAGGGCCCGGTAGAGGAGTGAAGTAAGTGTCGGCGAAGTAGAGCATAGTGGGTTATTAGTAAGCCCATCTTTTATAAGAATTGGATGAGAATGAGTTAAATTAAATCGTATGTTGTTTGAATAAAAAATAAATTTAAATTATGAGATTCAAAAAGTCAACTGATATAAAAATCTATTTTACTTTTATATTTAATTTAATGTTATAAAATATAAATAAGGATAAAATAGATATAGAAATCTATAACTCATTAGAGACAACTAAATTGATGAGTTAAATTTTAAATTATTTGATGAACTTAAAATCGTCATTTCATCCTACTTATTTTTTAACAAATTATCTGTAAACATGATATTTGTTATGTAAGTTTATCTCATCTCAATTTAACCTATCATGCTTCATCAAAACTCATAATCCAAAAATACTCTAAGAAAATAACAATTACTTTAAAAGATCTCTAGCTCAAATAATAATTTTTTGTAAGCCATTTTTATAACTTTTATTTTGTAAACTGTTTTTATTAGTTGTTACGATAGAATTTAAATAATTGAGTTAGGGAGACCGAGTTTCGTTAGAATATTGGTATATTGCATGAGTTAAATTATTTGATTTTACCTAAAGAAAAACAGGTAGATTTCTGTCAGATCTTACTAAGCAATTTATATAAAAGTTTAGGTCTAACTATTGCATCATAAGTAAAACTCAGTCTGTGTGCGTACATGGCAATCACAAATATCAGTCAACACAATCATATTATTAATCATGTGCTTTTAACAATAAATAAGTTTTATAAACAAAAGTAAAATATTTCTTCATCCCATATATTTATATATAATAAAAGATTAAAACTAGATCAATTATAATTATACACATATATTTCTCGAATAAAGGAAATAATATTGTTTAACTAAAATTTTTTATGCGATAATAATTAAGAAAGTCTTTCCAAATGAGATTGTTTCTCAAGCCCTTTTTGGTAACTTCGGAATCCTAACTTGAGAAATCTCAAATCTGAAAAGATAGAACTCATTCTTTAATAAAATAAAATAAAATCATGTTCAAATTATCTATGAACAAAATCCGAACTGAATATATAAAATCTCAAAGGATGTAAAAGTTACATATTATTTTATTTATTTCATAGCTCACTAGGTTAACCTAATTGACAATCCATATAGCACTTTTTAGATTGCTAGTAGGGTAAACGGATGTAATCCACATTCTTTGTATTTTATCCACTCTTTTTTTTCATCTATAATTAAAGTTTAAAATAACTTTAGAGGGCCTTTTCATATTTTTTAAATAATTTAAATTATAGTTTCTTACCAATATTTATCTATGTTGTTATTGAGAATTTTTAATAGTAATAATTTATTTTAGTGATAATTAAAATTAACCAAAAGACCCCCTAAACTAGTATACAATCTTATTAAAAAGACTGAAATGCAGGAGAATTATTATTAATGGATTAACAAGAAAGTATAAGATTTATAAGTAGACAATATTTTTTGCATCTCCGTCATTGATTTCATCCATATATTGATTGGCGGCCTCATTCATGGTATACTCTCGTGCTTAAATTCTTAATGCAATCATGTGTAATTGCACCGGTGCGTGGTTTTGTTGTGTCCAATAATTATTGTATTGGTTGCTTGCATACTTATTTCTAACAAATTTGTTTGTATGGTTGCACTCTACCACCCCAAAAGCACACATTGCCACGTAGCAAAACGCTCTCTTAAAAACTCTATCGATCTATGATTTATTTGTCTTTATAGTGACCATTTGACCAATCAACGAAATTAAGAATCACTAATCATATCCAGTAGCAGCAACCATGAGCAATGTCACCACCTGCACTATCAGTCATCATAACCATCAGTCATCATATCTACATATCGCTCACTTGTAAGATTCAGTATAAGGGAGATAATTCTACCATAAATTATAACGCTCAGTAATCTAAGGCAACAATACATAAAATTTAACATGAAAATTAAATGCAAGAATAAGTTAATGACAATTAGTTAAAATATTAATTATTCCATATTTTCATTCTTTTAATACTTAATTTTCTTTTATCATCTTTAGCATATTTTTTTTTGCACGAGTAAGCTATGATAAACAGTCAAACATGTCATCAAGCTTTCATCATCATCCTCAATCAATCATCAACATCAATGCTTTACTTTTCATCAATCAATCATAATCAATTATTCATTGATCATCTTCTTCATTTCATCATTCATCCTTAATTATCTAATGCAATATGAACAATGCAATAATTAAATCAAGTATTTATCTTTATTATCTTTGACTTTATCTCAATTACGATTTTGAGATGATCTTAAGGGTTGCTTTGTTGTAACTTTGAATATGACTCATGAGTCTTTGAAGGTCTCGGCAATAGGGGTGCACAAGTCATGACCAATAAGGATGCTCGAGAAATATTTTTCTTGTAGACCGAGAAGAAAGTCAAACAACAAGAACTTGATAGCTGATCTATTAGTCTTTCCTTTAAAATATTGTCGCTCCTAATCTTTCAATACGTGACGACCTTATTATTTAATTTGATAAATTATGGTTACCCTTTATCTTATCCACATATTACCCATAAATTTTTGGGACAATTAAAAGGTTTAAAAGATAAAATAAATATTTCAGCTTGAGCCAACATGGGCCGTGTCAAATACGAACACAGGCAGTGTTTGGTGTTGATCATCATCTTGTCAACAATCCGAAACGGGTAGTCGACGTGGGTTGTGTCTGGAGATGACACTATCTGTGTTTCATATGTTCATTAATTAAACTCTTTGGCATAAAGCACACCCTTGTGTCGTGTTTGGTCTTCGACGAGGGTTGCGTCTGATACATCATTAATTTTAATTATTATTTGAAGCATGGTCGACGTGTTAAGACAATGTGGGTCGTGTTAGATCTCAATTGTGGTTGTTTTCTACGATCGATACAATTAGGGTTTTTCCTTCGTTAATCTTCGATCGACATAGACAATGTTCAAAATCAATGTGGGTCGTGTTATACTTTTTTCGATTATTAAATCCATTTAGTTTGGGAAACGTGTCCCATGTTAGGGAGACACAAAACTGTGTCTAGCTCATCGGGGTCGTGTCCTTTAGATCATCAGCGCTAGGGTTTTCATGGCATCAAGACGCAAGTCGTATCCGAGGTGGATACGGTCCATGTCTAGACAACTCCGAAGCTTGTTCTGATTTTATCTCGGAAGACTCATCCATAACCGAGGAGGGCTCGTCTATGTCTTGCTAAGAATGGGGTTCTAAGGACTTGCATTGACAGATGCGGCCATGTTTGATAAGGATGTGGTTTGTGTTCTCCTGATGACGAATTATGGTCCGTATCCGAGGGGAACATGGTATGTGTCCGAGCAGCATAGCCAAACTATATCGGTAATTAAAATATCAAATTTCGATGCAATAAAAGTCATGAAACTATGGTCGAACATAAAAACTATTCAGGAAAACTAGACAAACATGATTACTATCGTAAATCTCTCCTTATTTAGCATAAAACCTAGTATGCAATTTATTGATCATGGATAGCTTATCTAAAGGAGGGATCCACCTATTTATATATCTAATCATTTAGGATTATTCTTTTATTCTCTAACTTTATTCTCCTTGATCCTCATTCCCTCGATCTTATATTGTCCTTGATTTCCTTCACTTTTCTCTATGGATTTGGCATGAACTTAGGGGAGAGAAAAGAAGGACTGAAGAACCATGAGAAAGAGGTCCTACCTCTGCACCTAGTTGGAGAGAAGAGAGAGAAAAAGAATATGATGATTGAGATTTTGAGAGAGAGAATGAACTCAACGAGGGTTTTTTCTATAGGTGTTTATATAAGTGTGTCTCCCGGATTTTCAAGTTTAAGTTATATTAAACTATATTTATCTATTCTAATTCTGATTAAATTTTAAAAAATATTATTATTTAATTTTTTTAAATTAAAAGTATTATTATTTTTTAAAATTTTAATTTTTATTTGAAGATCACAACATGGTCCGTGTTCAATACGAACACAGCCCGTGTAGAATTTTGAATATAGACATTATACAACACGGTCCGTATTAGGTGAGTGATGCGGACCGAGTGTTACATGCATTATTTTCCTTTTCTTATAAATAAGTTTGGATGATGAGATGTATAGTGTCAATGAAAGTTTAGTCGCTTAAAATGATCCATTGTTATGCATGCGCTTTATTATGTTGTCATCACGTTTCAAATGGAGCTAGTCACTCGAGCTTGAGCCGTGTGTCTGATCAACTTCATACTCTTTGACATTTGAGATTATAAAAGTATGTCGCTTTTCATCAACTAAAGAACATCATGTAATGGATCTAGAATGAAATTCAAGAAGGCTAAAGCGTAATAAATATATTATATTATATTTTTTTCTCCAACTTATTATATTAAATATATAGTATTTGCACTATTAATTTAAAAAGCTGGGGTTCAATGCTCTCCCAAACTATTTCAGGTGCATTTTGGGAGTCTTTGGATGACTTTTTATAAAGCATCACTTATTTTTTCACAATTGAGTGTTTGATAAAAAATTAAACGTTGTTTTTTAATAAAATTGACGCGGTTGAAAATATTTTTTGAACTTTTTCAAAAAATGAAAATATATTCGTTTAGAAAAAAACTAAAAAGGTAAGCTTTGACCAAAGCTTTTTGTCACAAAAAGAGTTCCCAATCCGTCTCCGGTTGCATAAATATGCAAATACTGTTACATCCATGTCAGGACTCAGAAATAGCATTTGAATTCATACTACATGGTGCTTGGAACATCACTTGGAACGGCATAAAACATTTGGCGAGTTCATATTACAAAGTACTATGGAACCATAAGACATATTTTGCCCCTTTCAATTGTCGGTGATGGGGACAGAGAATCTAATCATATTAAATTCATTTTTTTCTAATAATTTCAAGGAACAAATAGATTGTTCATATATACCAATTAAAGTTGGGATAGAGTGATAAGCTACTTATTTTTCTTAAAAAAAATTCGAATTTGAATTTGCGCGCGTCTCAGATGCCAAATTAATTGAGATTATGATAAATTAAATTCAATTTGTGAGTTGATGGACGCCGTTTATCGAATATTGGAATGATAATGAAAAAAAAAGAATAGATTGCTCATAAATGCAATTGGCCGGCTTGAGATTTGTATTAATTAATATTAATATTTGAATTGTGGCCGTGGAATAAGAAAAACTCAAAACTAGCAGTCTCAAATTCAATCTTTACACTAGTTAAAGAGAATAAACCTCTTTTTGAAATTCAACCCTTTAAACCAACCATCGAATAATTTTCAATATGTTTCATAACTCAAAAGCTCAAATTTATTCTTCCTTTGAACTCTCAACTTGGCATCTCACACGCACTAACAAAAAAATTGGTCACTTGAAACAAGTGACAAAGCTCATCCTTTTTTTAAAAAAAACACCCATCATATGATGAACTTTGGATGGCGAATGGGACAACCGACAACATAAGATTTAAAAGTAGTGCATACACAAAAGAAAAGAAATAGAGATAAGTGGATAAAAAGAAGACAAGAGAGTTCCATCAAGAAAGAAGTAAGAACCATCCATCCAACCAAACAGTTCAATCTTTTACAACATCCATGAACATGATCCACCCAACAGGGGGAATCAAAGCCCTCTCTGGTTGCCACTACACACTATGAAACCCCCAACCACCATGGCCCAGCTCGTGCCACCACACATAGCAGCAAAATCAATATCTGAGAAACCCTGAGTTCATAGATAGATAGAGAGATGGCTTCCAGTTGAAATCTCTTATAGTGCATGCAAGGTCGAGAGGAGCACGGCAAGGAGGACGGCCATTCCTGCCCTTGGAAGGAAGCCCCCATCACTAGCGTCCAAGCCGCCGGTCGATGTCCCCGAAGGGCCGAGACCTCCCAGTACTCCGCCGGTGGTGCCACCCGCCATGGTGGTCGGGGGGCTCAGGGTGCTCGGAGTGCCTGTAACTGGGGACATGGTGCCCGGAGTGCCTGTAGTCGGGGTCATGGTGCTCGGAGTGCCTGCTGGCGGGGTCATGGTGCTCGGAGTGCCCATGCCTGTTGATGGAGTGCCTGATGTCCCTGCAGCACTGATGCCATGAAAATGGAACAGAGTTAAGATTCAAATCTGTGTAGCCAGTGGAAGCAAGCAATTAAGCAAAAAGATATCAACAGTTTGGGCTTCCTCCCATAGTCTAATAATCAGATTCGTATATGGATGCTATAAACAGTAATCAGATGTAAGAAAGCGCTATTGAAACAAAAGTAGGATTCTTGTCAAAAAGTTTCAATGGGGAACAAGGGGAAGAAGAATTTAGAATCTTAAAGAACGCTTAATGGTGATAAAATGTATGATGCTGATTTCAACATGGAAAAAGATAAAGGGAACCAAATAATGAACATATCCATAGCTTTTTGACCCACTCATTAAAGGTTTGCCAGACAAGATGCTGCAACAAAATACCCTCTCCACCATTCTTTATCTGTTCACTTCTTTTCGTTGTTCCTGTTTGATTTAGCAGCCCAAATCCACAGAATACTTGCAGAATAGTTCAAATTTATCCAAATATAAACAGTACAAAAAATGAACATCTCCTAAAACAATCCTGACTTCTTAAAAGAAAAAAACACAGAGAGGATAAGAGTACCTGGGATTAGGAGGATAACTGCAACCACTGGCACCTGCAGAAATTATAGGCAAGATTAGCTGCTTCTTCTTATGCATGTTCTTACAAGCAAAGGTGGCGAGGAATATAAATCAGAGAAGACTCAGCCGACTTACTTGGATCAGTGTTAGTAAGGGTAGCGGTTCCTGCAAAGTCGCAGGCACCTTGAGCCTGGCCCTTCCTTTGGTAGTAGCTGTTGGCAGCGTAGGAGCAATGGGCGGCCACTGTGTTGGGTTGGTAGCATGCCCCATTCTGCAGAATGGGGTTGCAGTCAGCCCCAGCTCCACAGGCATAGTCCAGTGCCTTCTGAAGGGCACCGGTGCCCAGCTCAGGCCTACAGACACACCAAGCGGCATCTGCCGACAGGAAAATAAAGACAGAACAAATCTATCAGAACATCATCCCCCCGGAGGACAACAAAACAGAAGCATAGAGTAGAAGGAAGAAAACAGAAGGCGTTCTCCATCTGAACACAGAGAAATTAGATCTGCCTGTACATACTTACTTCATCCAGTTTGTGAAGACAAACAGATGGAGAACAAAAAAGATGCCTTTTGGAAATATAATATGGGAAACAGCTCATGAGAGTTTACAAATCAGACACCGACAGAACAGTGATGACAAATGGAGAAGTAAGAAAATATACCTGAAGCAGCGACCATGGACAGAACCAGTGCAAGCAGAACTGGAGCAGCAGCAGCCATGACTAAGAGCAGCAGAGAGGACAGGGGAGGGCAGAACAGAAGAAGGGTTTAGAAGTTGGGAGTGGTCTCAAGGTGGAACTTGGAAGAAGGATGGGGAGGTGTGGCGGTCGATGTCCGTATGCGCTTGGTTTATTCGTTTCACTCGTCATAAAGTTATCAGTATATTATATCAAACTTTTTCCTTTTCTTGAGGTGGCGCCCTCGGGAGGTGAACTCCCCCTTTGTATTTTTTTTTAATTATCCTATAATATTATTAACATCTAATCAATAAATAATTAATTCTACAGAAAATATACAAAAATTCCATTGTCGTCTTAATAAATCTTTTCTGCATGAAAAAAAATCTTGCCATCTTAATATAGAAGTTGACTCTTTATTAGTATTTGAAAAAAAATTGTACAAAATCTAGAAAATATATTTAAGATGCGAAACTTAAAATAACCAAAAAATGCATACTTTACCACTAAATTGATTCCTTTTTTTCATTTGAGTAGTTTTGTAAAAAATATATATATTTAGATAAACAAAACAGTTAAAGTTAACAGAAAATATAATGTTGAGATCAAGTGAAGAACTTCGAAAATTTTAAAGGGTGATGACCGGATATTCAACAATTTATATATAAGTTTGAAAATTTTTGTAACTAGAAAATTACACCATATGATTTCATTGATGGGACCTCCAAAAGGTGCTAAAATAGTTTATGTTATTAAATAGTCTAATAATTAAATGAGGATAAAATATGGTAGTTTAAAAAAATTAATATATGTTCATATAAACTTATTATTGGATGCAAACTTAGGGATAATTTTGATGCGAAATGTAAATTAACTTTGGCTGATGATATAATTTTGGCGTTACAAATCATCGCAGCACATTACTTTTACACTAATGAATTGACGGTGAATCTACTAGTTTTTTTTTTCATATTCTTTTTAATATTTATTTATATAATAATAAGAATAATAATGTTTTATGCTCTAACAGATAAATGATCATATTATTATATCATATATTTTCTCTATAGTATTTGTGAGTATTAATCTCGATTAGTTTATATCTTCTCAAATCGAACACAAATAATATATATATATATATACTTTTTTTAAAATTTTAAGTTTTAACCCTGTCCTTTATGGTTGGTGGAAGCGGAGCCCAACGGGCTTTTACTAATGTTCAGAATTATGTGTGTTTTGGGTCCCATGGTCTGAGGTGGTTTTGGTGGCTTGGGCATCAGAATTTGGAATGTGGTGCTTGTGAGTTGTTTCACATGCTCACAATCCAAAAAAACAAGAGATCCTTTTTCTTTTATGTATGCACCATTATTTGCTATATTTCTTTTTGCTCGAGAACCATCAACTTATCTTTAATTAACTTTATGAACTATTTTCTTTTAACCCCTAAATTATATTAATCTTTTATATATAATTTTAAGTTTTTAAAAATTTTGCTTTGCTTCTTTTATTTATTTAATATTTTGTAATTTCACTTCCGTTGTTAGATAGTGAACTATATCAGTTAGTATCATGTATATATAAAAGTATACAATGTACACAAGTGAGCAGATAATAAGAAGCACGAGTTCTTTCACCCTCGGTACCGGTTCACTATTAGGACATCCACAGCAAGATAACAAAAATGGCATCTCAAATGATAAGCCTCAAGCGATCTAAAGCAATCCTTATGGCATATTTATCAAACGAAACCAGGACCAAGCACAAAAAAGACCCTTTTTCTTCGGTGCAGTGCAACATTCAGGAGGATTTGAAAGAGATAATTGAGTCATCTTAGCATGTTTCTCTTTGGATTGTCGTGGGGCCAAATCTAGCACTGACACCAACAAACGCGATAGCTTCTGTCTTTTTTATCCAATGTTTGCACTTTTTACCAGGTAAATAGTAAGACATTACTTCCTTAAAGAAGATAGCTATGATGGGCAAGGTTCTAAGAAGCCTTACTCAAAAGAGGACTTGCTAATAGTCATACCCAATTCAACAAGCTCAATAATTGATCTAATTCAGAAAATTAAAGCTAAACACTGAATTATTCCACTCCCTAAATTCATACAACAACAATGAAACATGCAAAAATCAAGCACCAAGACAACATTTTGTTGCCCACATTTTAATACGACAACAAACAAACATGAATAAAATGGGATAACCTGTTAGCAATTGAGATCTTACATGCAATCAAGAATTTATAGAATTGATTAACATAGAAAATGTCATATCATACCTGAGATGTTCATATCTCAAAGAGATTGATAGAATATCCATCGTCTTGATTATCCTCTAAAGATGATCACAAGTGTAATCTCTTTAACAGTATTCACACCAAGACTAAGATGAACCTTGCACTCATATGAGAGAGAACTTCTATGTGAAATTTTTATCAGGGATTAGCATAATTCTCGAAAGAGAATTCACATATTTATAGAGAGGTAGTTGTAATCAACTTAATTTCTTTCTCCCTTTTAACAGTTATGATCAAATCATATTTTGGATCAACTCTTGATCGTCTGATTAACTATTAATCATGATAATTAGAGTTAGAGCATACTTATTTGTCAATAACTCCCACTTGCATTAACTCAATTTATCATATTTCATATGGATAAGCATTTATCCAATTCTAATATGCAACATGATGAGATTAGGTATGTGCTAGGCACTTAAATATCTCATTATGTTCAATATATCAACTACACAATTATCAATAATACAATCTATTGATGTTCCTAATTTATTGTGTAGTCTCTTATAGATCAAGAGTGACATCTAGCAATATATCATGACCCTCATAGTGATCTAAAAATCGATGAACCTTTGAAATGATTTTCATATTCGTATAATCTTTCTACAATCTTTATGTCCAAATCGAGATAAATAGGATGAAATATTAGATCCCTAATCTCGATGATAGTCAATTGACGAATAAGGACATGATGCGGATAGAGAACTCATTCTCTTCATATTGTAGCCACAGAATTTGCACCATTCTTTATTGGTCACTGAGGACATCCCTCCAATAGGAGTCGTAGATCCTTTATTGAACACATGCATGTCTTCACAAGATTCTAATGTCACCAATAAATATATTAATAATTCAAAATTTATTTTTAACATTATCAAATGAAAATCATTAATATGCAAGACATCAATGGTGGCCCAGGCCAAACGATCACATAGTCATTTCATTTGAGAAATCTATTCTAATAGTCTATCCATCAAAATTCTCATGTGTGTCAATTCAGTGAACTTGTTCTCCAACAAGCACTTGTGTATTTATCTTAATGCATAATAAAGACTAGCATTTTCAACCATTGACTAATAAACTACACAATCGCCTAAATGGATTGATTCTGCCCTCTCAACAATCCTTCAAGTGACAAATATATTTTGAAGTGGACATCACGAACCTCGTATTATGATTAACATCATATCGTGTGTCACAACTAGACTTCATGGGCAATGTCACTAAATCATATTTAAGACATATATAAGGAACATGCCAAGAATATTAGAAGTAAGCATAATTAAATAATATTTATATTAGATCATATTGTGTTTATGGCACAATCAGTGCTAAACCAAAATCTCCCACTTGCTCTAAAAATCCAATTTGTGACAAATATCAAAATCATCCTTTTAAGATGCATGTTGGATATAGATACAGATAACAATTTGGACAATGAGTCTGTTAAATTATCTAATGTATTGAGCTTTTGGATACATATGATTGATATTCTTGGTAACCATTAACCAGGCAATTTTCACAATGAATGTGTTTGTACTTCTAATGAGTCATTAGCTCAAATATTTATACTACTGTTCTACAATAAAGCGATATTAATCATTAGCTCAGAAGTAAAATTTTATATCCATGCAATTTACTTCGCAGCATCTGATGCATCCATATATTCAACTTCTATGAACTATGTTATTATATAAAATTTTATCATGACTCTAATATTATGATTTATGTTTAATGACTACTAGTTTACGATGAATTCACACATTGACATGATTGATCCATCGGACATGTCATTTTCTTTAACTTCTCGTGAGTGAAAGGATCATGTTATTATTTTTTAAAAAAAATCAAAATTTATTATTTATCTTTAAACGGAAGCATTATTTATTTTTTCTTAAGAGCCTCCGGATATTATGAATTAGTTCTCTAGTTATGAATATGAATTGCCTCAGATTTTAGTTGAAGATATTGATGCAGAGTTATTTACAAATCCAGTTTAGATTATTTTCAGTCTACATGTTTATTACAATGCTTCTTTTACATACATTTTTTTTATAAAACTAATATGATTATTTTACATCATTTTGCTTATAAACTAATATGATTATTTTTTTTTCATATGTTTCCTTCATCGAAAAGGAAGGAAAATGCTACTTCATCACGTCTATCTAAGTTCCTCAAAATTTTCACCAGACGATCGAGGACTTAGATAAATGAATAGTCATCTCCATCTATAGCATCATCACCGTCTCTTGCACCCCACTATGTATTGCACCATCACCTTTTATTGCAAACCCACCATCCTCATCTATTATCGATGTTGAAACATAAATTTCAAAGTGCACAAGATGTTCATACATCATACGTGCTAAATAAAACATATTTGTAAACAACATTATTCAGCATCATCAAAGTCATTGTTCGCATCATAACCATTAATCGAAGAGGATGAAGTCTCATATTAATCTTCAATGTCATCTTCTTCGTCGATATCAACATATTCAATATTAACAAAATCTCGCAAATTATACTTACTGTGCAAATCTTCAATAAGTTCGATGTACATGATAGGTTCTACCAAAGTAATTGATGTAGGATCGGAATGAAACCAAGAGGGGGGTGAATTGGTGTATAAAACTTTTTCTAATTTTATTAGGTTCGATGAGTTATATTAGCGGAAGCATATACATATAAATGTAAACAAGTAGAGGGAGGAGTGAGAGAGAAAATCAAACAGGCACAAACACAAGGTTTGTTGACGAGGTTCGGTCGAAATCCTGGCCTACATCCCCGCTCCGGTCTTCTCGCACTCGAGATCTCCGGAGATCACTAAACTCCTTCTTCAAGGGCGAAGGCTCCCTTACAAACTTCTCCTTTCTTACTCGAGGACAAGGAGACAGCCTCTTACAGTTCACTCAAGAACTCTCAATCCCTTCTATTCA
>LTAE01009435.1:0-18569 GCA_001647135.1 Pontederia paniculata
TAAGGTCGTAAGAAGACTAGGAATAGGTTCAAGAGGAAGGAGAGGTACGTGAGTTTAATTTGATCGACTTTGGATGAATATTTTGATAGATTAAGGCATGCTAAGATTATTATGGATTCATAGTCAAAGATATTTTCAAGAACAGTGCCTCTTTGGATGGAAAGAAATTTAAAAGGTTGCAACATAAATTTTGAGATCATGTGAAGTATTTTTTATTTATGCCATAATTTAAAAAAATCACTATATGCTTTTTAATTAGGTTATCATTCACTAAATATTAAGTCAATGTTATTTAAGTAAATAATTATTCTTAGATAATGTTTATTTATTGATCACATTATTATTTTGACAAACATAATCTAAAGATTATGAAGATTTCTAGAAATAATGACCATAAGTTTTATTATATACGTATGATAAATATGCGGTAAAATTGATCAAAACATGAATTCAGTTGAGATAAAAAGACTTACATTAGCAAAAAATATATTAAAAAGGATATGAGCAGAGATAGCTCGATTGAAAAAAAAACAATAATTAGGATGCATTGATGCTCAATTTTTTTTATATTCTATGTGGTTAGTTCTCCATTCCATTGTTTTGGTTTATCAAAATTTTGAGTTTAGAACATCTTTGTTTTAGAATATGAAATTCTTCCAATGAAAAGTCTAATAGACTTAAATTTTAAACCTAATTAGATAAGATTTTATCTCGATGGATAAATCAAATAAGATTGGGACTCTTATTTGATAAAGTGGTTGTCAACACATGAAATCAAATAGATTTTTCTCCCTTGGAGGAGAGGGGTTGAGACATGAAAAGAAAAAGAGAGGATCTTTTTTGGAGTTTGTAGTTATGATCACCATATTGAAAAGAAAGAAATTAATCTCTCTTGATGGTGAGGATTGGAAAAGGAACATAGGGCCTCCCTGTGCGCCACGAGGACGTCACGCGCGGGCTTCACTACGCGTAGCTGGTAAGCAGCAAGCGGCCAAGCATTGGCTTTCTCGACAAAAATCATATTTATGAAAGAAATTACATAGAGATCTCCGGAGATCACTCTTTCCTTCTTCAAGGGCAAAGACTCCATTACAACTTCTCCTTTCTTGTACGAGGACAATGAGACAATCTCTTACAGATTTCTCTCAAGAGCTCTTGGACCCTTCACACAAGGGGAACTAAGACTTTCACTCACTCAAGCACACACTCAGTATTTTGCCTAAAGTTAGCCAAAGATAGCCAAAGTTCATTCCCAAGACTCTTGGGATTACAATATATACTCTGCACTAAAGACCTAATTCTCTCTCTCAAAAAACTAGCAGTTAATGTAAGTACAGACCTTCACCTACTTCTCCGGCCACCCGCTGCTCCAGCCTTGGCCGATCGCTGCTTAGGTGAAGTCTCCCACTTGAACTGCCGCCTGGTGCTTCGGTCGTCCACCGCTCACCCCCGGGCGTCCGTTCATAAAAAAACATTGTAAGATGTGACTATGATATATTTTGATTATTGTGTTTGCTTTATTTTTATAATACATATGAAATCTTAATTTTATAACTGCTAAAAAATATTTGTGTATGAGTTTGTGATTACTTATGTGTCAATTGTGATGATCTGGATTATCGAGATATATTGTAAATAACTTCTGCTCTGTTCGGATAGTTATATAATATATATTATTTTAAAATTATTTATATAAGTAAATACAATAATTTGAATAATTATTTGAATTACTAATATATATATATATATATATAGTAAATAAAGTAAGGTAAATTATGATAATTTAATAAATAATTAATTTTTATTAGATAATATAAATTATAAAATAATGTTGAGAGGTAAGATAGTAAAAATATAAATAAATTTAACTAATATAAAAAGAAATGTTGACTTGGTGTTTACTTACATATATATATGTATATTATAACATTAAAAGAGTGGCCACGTCATCGTATCTTATCGACAAAGGAGCAACTTTTTAATTCACTTCTTATATTCCATTACAAAATGAAAAAAGAGAAAAATAAAAAATTCCAAACCTTTGGCTTTTTGGGCAGCGTGCGCGAAAGACCACGCCACGTCCCCAAAATCCCACCCCAAAGTCCAAACAACCGCTGTCCGCTGCAACCAGCGGCCGCTGCAGCAGCAGCAGCGGCTAAATATAACCGGTGTGGAGCTTCTTTTCTCTGAGGCAAATCGTCGGATATCATGCTCGCGTTCGTCGCTTTCCTCCTCCCAGCGAGCGCTCCCCCTCTCCTCGCCGGACCGGACGCGCCTCTTCTCCTTACCAAATCCCCGTCAACGACCCACTGCTCGTGCCGAAGCAACGTCCCCCGCCCTCGCACTTCCGTCGGAAGCCGTCGTTGGCGCTCCCAGTTCTCTAATTGCCGCGCTGTTCCACCAGTTTATGGCGAGCTCCATTGCTCCCGGGGCGACCGAGAGGCCGAACTCTCATCCGCGCTCGCCGGTTCTTCCGGTGCGAGCGTTTTGGAGCGGAATTTTTTTGGGGCACGGGGAGTGGTGTTCGTGGTTTCGACAATCGCGTGGTGCGCGTTCGTGATAAGGTGCGGGAAAGCTATCGCTGCGGATGGAGCGACGGCGGCTGGCATCGGGGTTTCGGGAACGGCGAAGACCGTGCCTGCGGCCTGGTGGCCCAAGTTGATGCAAGTTCTTAATGTGCTCAGGGAGAAAGGTCTGATCTTGGCGGTGCTGCTCGGCCTATCTGCCTTCTTTTCTATGGCAGAGACTGCAATCACGACCCTGTGGCCATGGAAGGTGTGCTTTCTTTTTTTTCCCTTTATTTTCCCGTATATCCATCAGCGGTAGTAAGCTCGGCTCTGTGATGTCTGTACATTTATCACGCTACTGCAGCAAACATGGAAACTTAGCTGTGGTGCATGCTTAACATGTTATAATCTAGAAAAGCACCACCATGCGTCTCTTATCTCAACATGTTAAGGACCATAAGATACTTTAGCACTTTATCTCGACATCAATGCAGGAGTGTCACTGCTTAATTCATTTATTGTTCTGTCATTTCAAGGAAAAAACTAATTGATTGAATGGAACAATTTTTTCCCGGTTGATTAAGCACAACAAATTGTGATGCTATTCCAATTACAAATTATCATAATTAAATTTAGTTACTATTTTATGCTTCTTTTCATTGTAATCATGCTTCTCATTTTGCTCTGGAAGACCACTGGCTCTGACATTCTGCTACTAATTCTTCACCAGGTTCGTGAATTAGCTGACAAGGAGCCTGAAAATGGCGTCTTTAAGATGCTTCGTACTGACATTACTCGATTCTTGACAACAATTCTTATCGGCATAACGTAATGATTACTTGACCACTACGTGTACATCTCTGTTTACTTATTGCAAGTTATTCTACCATAAAAAAAATCAGAGTATAACCTATATCAGAAATTAATTTCTACTCAGTGTAGTCAATATTGGTGCAACAGCACTTGTTACTGATGCAGCAACTGCAATATTTGGTGAAGCTGGAGTCAGTGCAGCAACAGGAGTTATGACTGTAAGCTCCCTACATCTCTTGACTTCTTCTTCTTACATGAAATTTCACTAGGTTACCCGAGGAAATACTTTTCGTATGTTACCTGAGCTGTTTGTTCATGATTGATCATGTTACAATCAGCTTTCTTTGAACTACATGCATCATGGTTTCATTTTGTGGAATCACATTGTTTAACTTGTAGTGAAGTACTTCACAAACCCTAATATGAAGTCCATTATCACAGGCAACACACAAGAATTGAATAAATCTTCTATCTCAACACTGGTGGTATGAATCTTAACACATGTTGACATCCTATTCTAATTCATACACTGCAAGACTAGTAAAAGAAGAGCATCACTTCTTTAACCGAGCTATTAAGAAAAACCTGCAAGACAAATTAGTTATATGTAATTCATTTTTTAATATATTTTGCATAGATCCTATAAAGTTTAATGTGCCTTGTTGGTTATTTGGTTTCAAGACTCACTTGCATAAAATATTTCAGGTTGCGATTTTGTTGCTCACAGAAATTACTCCGAAAAGTGTGGCTGTTCATAATGCCACGGAGGTGGCTAGGTTTGTACTACGGTCAGTCTATTTTCCTCTTGAAGCCAAGTTTTCATGAAGCAACTTATATGTATGCTTGGGTAGTTGCAATACTTTGTAATGTGATATAAACTATTATGAGACTTGTTCAGGCCGGTTGCATGGCTTTCCTTGATTCTCTATCCTGTGGGAAGAGTTGCTACTTTTCTCTCAATGGGGATGTTGAAGATGCTTGGGCTGAA
The DNA here is from genome assembly GCA_001647135.1 of Pontederia paniculata. Classification (NCBI taxonomy): domain Eukaryota; kingdom Viridiplantae; phylum Streptophyta; class Magnoliopsida; order Commelinales; family Pontederiaceae; genus Pontederia; species Pontederia paniculata. The sequence continues at coordinate 4,309 of LTAE01009435.1, forward strand.
GGGTAGAAGGTAAGATTGAGTGCATTATTTTTTTCTACTCATTTTTCTTTCTTTTTCCTTGTTAAATGTCTTATTTTTTCATTTAATTATTTTCTTATTCACAATACATAGATTCAGAATATTTCAACCACTTATGAATTAAACACATTTCTTAGTTAGTTGTCTCATAATTAAAGATGATTTAGTGACCTACATTCATTGCTTAAAATGACCTACGGAGAGCTACTTCAGTGCACGTTATATGGAAGTAATACCCCTAAAAAATCTATGGAATTATTAATTGCAAAAGAAAACAATCAATTTGTTTGCAAAAATATGCTACATAGGCATACGATTGAACACCATGAATGAGATTTGATTGAGGTGGCTTTTATGTATGTGCCACTTACATATTGTTAGAACTATTGTGATGACCAAATATATGTTTCTTGTTGGGAATTAAATATAGACGTTTTATCCACCTTATTTTTTTTTCAGTTCCTAATAGTTTATGCAGATGGAATGGATTATATAGTGAGTTTGAGACATTTGAGGCCTGGCACAGTACCTCAACTGGGGTAGTTTGGTTTGATGTAAATGAAAATCCGTAATGTAAATAGTTGTAATTGAAAATTTAGTGATGATTTGTATTTACAAGAGTTATTTTTTCATTGTTTGGATAGATGTAATTGAAATTTTGTAAACTGCATTCCGTTGTTCGGTTGAAGTTTGGAATGTGATATAAATGATTAATTAAAATAAATTTATTTTATTTAAATGTTATTTCTCGTATGATCATTTAGTTAAATTCTATATATTATTTAATTTATTTTAAAAAAATAAGTTCTCTTATTTTTTTATTTTATTTGAATGTACATTTTTACATCAATGTTTGTTTAATATATATTTTATTTTTCTATAGGCCCTGTTTGGCAAGTAGAACCGGAGGTTCACCGGGTTCTAGTGAATAGTTTGATTTGATAGATTAGTTCTAATCATGTTTGGATGAACTAAAGTGTAATGCTTATATGTAGGTTCTAATTGATGTTTGGATAAAAAGTGAGAACCAAAAATATAAATTATATTTTAATAAAAATTAAACTTATTTAATTTTAAAAATTACAATAAATAATAGAAAAATACTCTCATGAATAAATATTTTCATAAAATTATTTTATAAAAAAAGTTTGATTAAAAATTATAAATAATATGAAATTAAACTAACAAATTAATATTTTCATAAAAAAATGTTAAAAATTGCTGATTAAAAATAATTAATAAAAATATAAACCTCACGAATTAATATTTTCATAAAAAATATTAAAAAATTAAAACTATTTAAAAAGTAATTAACAAATAATATAAAATTAATCTCATGAATTAATAATGTAATGATAATACTTTCATAAAAAAATAATAAAAAATACACGGATATATAATTTGTAATATAAATTAAATATAAGGTAAGAAAATATTTTTTTACTAAAAATTTAAATAATATAAAATTATTCCCATGAATAATATAATAAAATAATTTATGAAATTTATTTTAATCTCAAATATAAATTAATAAAATATTGTCATTAAAATAAATAAAATGTAATAGTTAAAAAGATTATTATTTAATATTAAGAGTTTAACAAAGAAAAAAAATGCCATAATAAAAAAAAAGGCTGCAACATCAGCATTAAATGCTGCTGTTGCAGCCAAGGAGGTTCCTGTTCCTGCTTTGAGTAGGAACCGGAGCTAGAACCTAGGGTCATGTGACCTTAGGTTCCACTCTCGGGTTCAGGCCCCGGTTCTGCCAAAGGTCACGTCGTTTGACAGAACCTGCTAGAACTTGACCAGAACCTAGCCAGGTTCCAGTTGCCAAACGGGGCCATAATGTTAATTCTTTTATATTATTTTTAAATTCAACAGTTGAGTGATTTTTTTATTTACTTTACTTATGTGTTTTATTAGCTATCTTTTATTTGATATATATTATCGTTGTATACCATACAATTTTAAAAAATATTTAAATAAGGATTTATTGGAGGTGTACAGTGTCTCCTATCTTATGGACAGTGGTTAAAATAAATAGCCTATTTAAAATTCATATTTTTTGCTTATTCTTTTCAGCCACATATCTTAGATCCGACGGTACATAAAATAGGAGACATGGTGTACCCTACTTTAAATAGGGTACATCTCCATAAAATCATTTTAGATAAAAAAAATATTAAATATTTTTTTGTTCTTACAATAGACCCCACAACTAATTCTCTCCCACCCTAATCCATTAAATAGGTGAACCCCACACACACTCTCATGCTCTTACTCTCATGATTGCACTAGCAGTCCCCCTCAACAGGAAAGACAAAATCCGCATAATGGATTTGACATTACATCAAGTCAATTACGGAAATGTGAAATCTTGTGCAACCAAATGCAAAAAATGCTATTTACTACAGAGGCCTTTACCGATAGTGTTAATTACAGCTAATCGAACTTTTCCCAAGAATTGTAAAGTTGTTGAGAAGGTGATAGGATCTTGAGTACCTTATATTAGGATTAATATCTGATTAGGACTAGTGTTTTCCTTTTCTTATTTTCTTTTTGTTAGTTATAGTGTTTTGCATCAATTAGGATTGTTATTGAGTTCTAAGTTTACTTGGCCTCCTGATCATTTGCAGTCATTTATGAAGACCATAAGAAGGTTGTGATGATTTTGTTCAGTTTCATATGCTGATATATACACATTTGCTTTCTCGGATGAAGAGAGATACCAGCATCTTTTTGTCATAAAATGTATTAAGATTCACTTTGTCCTTCATTCCTTTTCCCTGATATATTCTCTCCGATGATGCAGTGAACCATATGTAACTGAGGATGAACTAAAATTGATGGTGCGTGGAGCTGAGTTAAGTGGAGCCATAGAAGAGGAAGAACAGGTGCTGATCCTTTAGCATTTATCCACCAATTATTGCTCTTTATATTTGACCATTCTTTTCTCTCAATTATTTGGGTCTGCACCATCAATAAATATCCTCTACTTTCATGTTTAGCATCTCATAATGCAAAAATATTAGTTAGATAAATACAACATATTATTTCATGATTACTAAAGTCAATCTTGATGGTATCTTTGTATGTGAACAATTTAGTGCTATATATCTTAGCTGAGTTCCTACATTTGTTGTGCTAATCTAACGGTCCAAGCTTTATTATCAAAAGATCCCAACGTGACACTTGTTTTAAGTTTCCTTTGTGTTATGATCTTTCTAAAAAATGGTCAACTTGTGTAGCATACTTTTTACTTTCTTCTTCTTGGCTAGCCAGTTTGTGTTGCATAATAAGTGCGATGTTGATAATGCCTTGAACCTTAATCCAACAATAAACTCATACGACCCCTTGTGCAATACAGCCACTCGAATAATACGAGGGTCTCGTTGCCCGGTTAGCGAGTCTGAGGGGGTCTAGGGGGGCTCGGGGCGAACCCGCGAAACTTAGATGGTTATAGGGTTTATGTTTCTTATTTTGTATCAGGAGTCCCTATATAAACTTCATAGGGCTTGGGTCTTTCTACATCTTTTATTATCTATTATTTTCCTTCATATCAAAGAGAGAACTCTAGCCACCGCCTGAGAATGTAGTCTACTTAAGAGTGAACCTCATTAAATCTTATGTCTACGCTAGAAAAATTATTCGACTTTTGCTGAGTTCATTTGTATTTTGGATAAAAGATTTCATTTTTGACATATAACTTAGTCCGATGATAGAGATAACATTGAAAATTTGAACATAAGTTATCCTAACCAATTTATGTCTACACGATTTTCAGTTACAGCAGGTTTTCCATTACACTATTTTGCTTAAGACATTACTTTTTTTCTTTCGTGTTATAGATATAAAACTGTAATTCTGGTTAGGACCTACTTCTTATATTCTTATTATGAATATGCAGATGTCTAGAATGTAGGTTCATTTTTTTTTCTACTTGCAAATACCATATCTTCATGTATATGCAAGAACCAGTTGAAATCCTTTACTAGTCATAATTTACAGGATATGATTGAAAATGTTCTAGAGATAAAAGACATACATGTCAGAGAGGTGATGACACCTCTGATTGATGTAATTGCAATTGATGCAAGTGCAAAACTTATTGACTTTCAAAAGCAATGGGAGATTCATCAATATTCTAGGTATGTTGGTCACAAGTCAAGTTTGAGTAAGTTGCATACAACTGAGCTTTCATATTCATTGTGTTGGCACTGTGTCAGGGTACCTGTTTTTGAAGAGCGTATAGATAATATTGTGGGAATTGCATATGCGATGGACATGCTAGAATATGTGGAAAAGGTAAGCATTAAGTTCATGTTAAATTAGGTTAACTACCAACAATCCTAAAAGTTTAAGCCAATGTGAAAAGCAATATCTTTATATTTATATTCCTAACATTCCTCTCACGTGTGGGTTCCTAGAAATTTGGGTCTCGCACAACCCATCACGTAGACCAATAAGGGAGGAGATTAATTTTTAATAACAACTGCATCGAGATTTGAACTCAAAACTTTTGGCTCTGATACCATGTCAAATTAGATGTGCTACCATCAATCCTAAAAGTTAAAGCCGATAAAAAGAACAATATCTTTATATTTATATTCTTAACAGTTCATATTGGATAAGTTCTATGGAAACACTTTTTTCATGGTTCTAGCATAAACACTTCAAAACTGCTTTTGAAGGTTGACAGGCTTGAAGAATGCTCTGTGTTGGAGATTGCCCATAAGCCAGCATACTTTGTACCTGGTAATTGTAGACTATAGCAGTTGCAATTAATAATGCGTGAATATCCATTTTATATTTGTTGTAAACAGATGATTATGCATACATGAACTTGGAACATATCACAAGTTTTTCCGGCCACATGGTCGTGATTGGATATTTATGTCTAAAGAAGTTCCTTCTTTAAAGTTATGATCAACTATGGCATGAAATATTGTTTATAGTCTAATTTTGCATTTGAATATATTGATTAGATTCAATGTCTGTGTGGAACCTACTGAGAGAATTTCGTGTTAGGAAGGTTCACATGGCTATTGTTCTCAATGAATATGGAGGAACTGTTGGGGTATGTGAAAATATTTCATACTTACATTCAACTGCAAAATCGTTTCCATGTTCCTAATTATCTGGGAATATAATATAAGAGTTGTTTTGGGACATAAAGTTACCTCATTTTTGTTTCCTATCAAATTATAGTTTTTTTTTCTGAGAATGTGGATGCCTGGATCTTATTTTCAATATCCTGAGCTATGAAATCATATTATTTATCTTCTCTCCTTCTCTAGGGGCAATGTTATTTTATCTTTCTACTTTTTGAGTAAGAGAGACTGCGACAATATCTACTAAATTTTGATTATCAATTTACCATCAACGTATACTATTTCTATAAAAAGCTGTAATTTTCATATTTATAATCACAGAGCATGATGTTTACATATATGCATGTATTTTTTTTTCAAGTTGCCCATATACAAAAAATCATTGGTGACATCTGAATGTAGATCAAAATTGCCTCTGATCTATTTTGGAAGCTATGCCTCCTGTTTTTTCCATCTCTTAGAACATTATATACCAATAGGTAGTCCAATATGAGACATTGCTAAGTTTGTGTCAAAATACTAGTTTTACAACCGTTTGTTGACTTGCTATGTATACCATTAAATCTTCCGTTTCTGTGGCAGATTGTGACATTAGAAGATGTTCTTGAAGAAATTGTTGGTGAAATCTTTGATGAAAATGACTCAAAGGTAACAAAGAATGAGTACATTAGGAGTTTATAATATGTAACACTCTTTCAGTAAGTTCTTCACTTGAACATTGCGAATAAGATATGTTAATCAAGGGCTTTACAAAAGCACAAGAAAGCTTAACATGATAATGGTTTGGGAGTTCAGACACTTTCAATATAATGAGAGAGAAATTCTTATTGAAATATTTTGTATTTATTTTCATGTTGACAGAATATTACGCATGAGATTTTCGCCTTAGCATCTGCACCATCACTGCTGATGTTATTGCTATCAACTTTTGTATAGTTACTTATTTGATTTTCCTCAAGGATTACTATGCTTACTGTTTCTGATGCTTTTGTGTTTCTTTTATCCATAGGAAGAGATTCAGCGGAAAACTGGTCTCATTGTGATACAAGAAGATGGAAGCTTTGAAGTTGATGCAAATACGTCAATTTATCAGCTCTCTGATGAACTGCATATAAAAATACCAGAGGTTTACTCGTTGTTTCTTTTTGGTTGCAGCAAAAGCAAGCTAGCCTTTGTATCATTGACAACTTTATCTTGAGTAACCTCTGGATCCCAACATCTAGATTCTGGTGAATGAGGTTCTCGTGTTGACGTAAATAGTTAATTGGAAATAGCTAATCCAAGGCTATCCTTCAAGACATTGTGAAACCCATGATAAATTCTGAGGCTTAACGAGCTGACCTTTTTGTATTTTTAAGGATGTGTTTAACATGGCATCAATTGGCTGATCCAACTGAAATCAACTAATCCCGGAAAAAATCTGGAATCAAGTAGTTTTATGTGGCCTCTTTGAAACACTTCTTACATATTCTTAAAAGTTTGCTGTATATTTGGGTTATTCACTAACATTGACCTAGTTTATAGGAGTTCAGAAATTTTAGTGGATGGGTACTGAGCTATATGTTTACCAGTGCTTTTCTTGCTTTTTCCAATATTTTATAATGATACATCTTCTAAAAAGTTTACTATCAGAATTACCTCATCAAAATCACTTAAGGACTACCAGCTTAGCACATCTGTGTTTAGTAGTCTTTGAATTTTTTATCTGCAAAAGGTGTAAAGTTTGACTTCTGGTCAAAGAATAAAAACACTGATTCCTATTTTTCCTTTATTTCTTCCAGGGCCATCAGTATGAAACAGTATCTGGTTTCATCTGTGAGTCATTTGGATATATACCAGAAGAAGGAGGGAAAATCATTGTAGTGTTAGAGAAGGCAAACCATGGGGACGATAATAAATACATGGATACAGAATCAGATAATTCTGATGAAAAAGAAAGACATCATACATACGAAATTGAGGTAAGATGCACTAATATTTCTGAAAAGTAAATAGAATACTAGTCTGTCATTTTCTTCTCAACTCCATCCTGTGTAATAAGTAAGTTCTGTCATGCTTCAAGAATAGAAATTGGGCATCTTTTCCCTTAAAAAATAATTACGCATCTCTCTTTAGGGTTTTCTTGATCATTCTCTCTTGCTTTCCAGTATTTAGCTTCATTAATTACTCAGTTCTCTTCCCAGATTTGTCTTCTCTTGTGTTTGGACTTTTCAAGTACTATGTGAAGTCTCATTTATTTGTTTGTTTCTAGGATTATAAATATATATATATATATATATATATATATATATATATATATAAGAAACCAATAAAGACATGTTATTTAACTGGCATTACGACCAAACATAGATGACACCACGCGAGCACATGCATACATCAACATAAGGATTAATGGCGAGTAGGTTGCACGCGGAATTTCTTTTCAGCAGGGGTTACACACGTAATTATATTTAGTTTTCATGAGAGAAATACATCACATACCAGTGAATCCATTTCAATCTTGTCACACTAACCCACCATCTATTGTTCCAAAAGTAAAATAACAAAAAGAATGTTTTGCATATCTGAAGCTGATAGGATGACCTATATTATATTGTGTTCCATGAGTTCCTTTCAAGAAAAAAAAACATGAGTAATCTTACACATTCACTACACATTTGTGTCCCATCATTTAATCCAGTTTTACGTGCAAGATATGCATGTTTATGAGCTCCAAATGGTTGAAATATCTGCAATATGCTCACTCCTTAATAGTACCTTGAGATGGTCACTGTTTTCAGTTATATATCTTACATGTCCTCAGTTCATGTAACATACTAGTGTCACGTAATGCTGGCTCTGCTAGTATTTGGTAAATTAAAACTGGCTATAGCAGCACACTTGCTGCACCAGTGATCGTAGAAAAAAAATTGAAGTTGAACGAGTCATTTGCATTAACTCTCCTGGTCCTTGTCACAGGTAATGGAAGCCAATGCAAGGAAAGTTGGTAAAGTCCGCTTCAAACCTGTAAACAACGGAGATGCAGAATCAAAAGGCGTGAATCGTGTCATCCCCAAGAAAATTGTCAAGAGGAAGAAACATAATGATCAACCAGAGATGCCAGATGAAGGGAACCCTCTAGGAGTGAGATTAAATGAGAGATTATATGACTCTGATTGCTATTATAGTGATGATGTAGCAGATGATCTTCGTAGCAATAATAGCGACTAATAATTACACTGCACTCTAGATGCTCCCATTTGTCTTCTCTTACAATACCAGATTAAAGGATAAAATGGATAGCTAACACCTCATATAATATATTGATAACAAGGTGCAGGGCTGGATGTTTATGGCCAGACATGCTAGGAGTACTACTACAGATGAAGAGAAGTATCAACATCAGTTTCACTGCACGTAATTGAGTAATGCGCATTTGTTGAGTTGGAGCACATTGGCAATGAGGTGACAAGGTCCTGATATTCTGTCGCTGCATGATCGCCGTGGGTTGCAACACGATGGGAAGGAGGACCACTGACCGACCGAGATGGTCGAAGAAGATCGGAGTGGAAGAACCACTTGGGTTGTTCAAAGTGAGTAGTACTGGGACTTGCCCTCTCGCCCTCAACGACTACCCTTTGTTGTTCTTTCTCTTCTCTCATCTCCTTGAGTCTTTCTAGCTTTCTGAATCTCTCTTGTAGTAGCGCAATGGAGGAGTGGATGACTGTCGGATCATTGTTTTGCCTCCCCATGAGCAGGTCAGCTTTAACTGCCAGCTCAAATTGAGGGGGAAGGAGGGGGCGTAGTTGAGGTTGATGGGAGTGCTGCTGCTGTTTTCGGCTTCGAGGTATGCCTCAGCATGCTACTTATAGTGAGTGGCTGCTGTCTTGTTGCAGTTATTTCATATGATTTTGTGCCCTCTGATTGATCCTGGATGATGTAAAGGAGAGAGAAGAATCACTAGGGAGCTGCAAAATCCAAGGGAGAAAAGTTTTGGGGGCTATCTAACGAGTTTGGTTGGTGGACGTGAGAAGGGCCAAAGTCACTTTTTAAAGGAAAGATAGGGGTGGGAGAGTAGTCCAAGAACATGTGGAGCATAGCATTTGGAAGTAAGTTTTAGGGAGAATATAAGATTATGTGACTGGTTTGTCTTCTACCGTTTGCCTTGAAGGAAATGTGCTTTTGGTGGGCTAGCAAAAGAGAGTTTGGGGGATTTTCCAGTTTCTTACTAAATTCCTTTTCTTTTTTCTTTTTCTCCGTATCATCATATCAGTTTGGCTTTGACTTAAAGATCCAAATATTCTCTCCTAAGCCACACTCGGAGGAGTGGGGATGCATCATCAAAGGGGGGGGCTCAAGCTTAGGAACAAGTGAACACAAACAGGACTTTGTTGTTGCTGTTGTTGCTGTTCATGATGAGCCCCCTGGGAATCTGAAAACATGAAAACAGATCCAATGGAAAAGTTCAATCCGCTAGGGCAAGATCAGAGCTGGAACCAAAAGTAGGTACACAGGTGTCAGTCTAACCCTGATCCTAATCAGTTTTGGTCCAGGGTCCAAAGCTGCTGAGCTTTTACATCCAAGGGATCACATCCTAAGCCAGAAGGAATGACCATTTTTCTTCCCCTTTTTTTCTCTTCATCTATATAATTCACTGGTGATCAGAAAGGAAATGAAGAGAAGTGTCAAAAAGAACTATTTACCTTTTCAAATGACCCCTTTAATTGCCATTGGTATTCCTGATGCTTTGTTGCCAATTGAACGGTTACCCTTCTTATGGTTGAACTGCTATTGCTTTGGACTAACCAGTTAAGAGTTAAGAGGGGGACAAAGTTAAGGTTTCGCAAGGGAATAATTTTGGGGCTTGATGAATTCCCTGGTGTGGGGGTAAAAGACATGTTTCTTTCCTGTTTGCCTCTATCTCTATCTCTATCCCTCTCTTTCTCTCGCACACACATATACATATCTCCCCCACTTTCTCTTTTGTCCTGGAGCTGTTTGGAGTGAGATGGCATGCTCCTGGTCTCATAGCACTTGATTTTGCTCCCTTTTGGTCATGCCTTTGCTTTTTAGGAATTGGCCCCCATCTTCATCCTCCCCACACTATTTCATCCTTGAAGTTGGGCTCCCCGTGGAGTCTTTGATTTCCATGTTGCTCTTGGAAGCAACTCCATGGCTATTCATTTGTACCCGAAACAAATATCTTTTCATTAGCTTGCTGAGGTTTTAACTGTATCACTGCTGAAAGAGCTCCATCGTTCGGCAATGCTCGTCCCGGACAACAGGAAATAGTCCATGCAGGAACGCTGCAAAACGTCTCTCTCTCTCTCTCTCTTCGGTCATTGCCATATGGCGACTATGGAAAAACGTCATCATCATTTGTCACATGAAATGGTTGGAGGAACTTTTTTTTTTTGAGTTCATGTCCTGTAGCTCTTTCGAGAAAGTTGGATTGGCGGTAGGCAAAGCTTTGCACTAACGCATTTGCTGAGGTATCTGAGCCGCCGAGGGCACTCGAGCTGGTTTTTCTCTTAGGTGGTTTCACTCGAGCTGGCTTTGAAAGATCAAACAAAGCAGCGTTGGAGTTGGGGCTCGTGAAGTAAAGACGGTATACTTCACAAATCAATTTTTATTAAGGCTTCATTAAGTTTGAATTTTTTTTTACAATTTTTTATTATTATTTTCTATTTTCTGATAAATAAGAAAAATGATTGATCAACAAAAAAATTAATTAATAAAAAATGAAAGCTAATTTTCTAGAATTTTCTTTTTCAAAATTAAAATTCATTTTCTCACAAAACCATCTTATTTTATATTTTAAATTTTGTTCATATCTTCAGCACATAAAAATAAATTACTTTTTCTGAATTCATCTTCTTTAAAATGTTATTTTCATCAAAACAAATGGAGCTTAATATTTATTTGTTTGGAATAAACATATCTTTAATAAAAAAATGGTTTTTTTTGTTTGTTAAGCAAGAAAATATTAGTGAATTTGATTCGGTTGGCATAGTTTTGTTAATAAGGTGATAGAATCCTAATTTAACTAGTACCCTAACTTGATCATTTTGAGAAGATCAAACCTTTAGTAGACTTTTGTCAAGTAAGAAATATTGGTTAATTTGATTCAGTTGGCATAGTTGGCTAATAGGGTGATAGAATCTTAATCTAACTAAAAGCGTAACTTGATCACTTTGGGGAGATCAAATTCAATAGATCGATTTGAGAGGATAAAGTCTCGAAACTAATTACACCAAACAAGTAAATAAATAATAAAGCTTTATAGCATGATAATAAAAATCTCCGGAGGGTAAAATTCAATAACAATCTAATTAGTGTCACATGAAAACTAATAAACGGAAAATAATACAAAGAAACACTACTCATAATCAAATAATAAATTCAAAATATAAATTGATCACATGGATTATGGGAGATAGTAGCTTCGATTTTAAGAGTCATAATTTTGTTCAAAAAAATATCGTTCTACATTTTAGCTCTAAATATCGAAATCGTAGAGGGGGTGGTATTTATATTTTTAGCTCTAAATATCGAAACCCGAGCATGAACAATGATAAGTGGGGGGCGGGGGGAGAGGGGGGGGGAGTGTNGGGGGGGGGGGAGGGGGGGGGGGAGTGTGGAGAAGGGGGTTATATATATATATACATATATATATATATATATATATATATATATATAATATCTTTGCCCGCCCCCAAATTAAATTACAAAAATATAAAAAAGAAAATATACATTTACTATTAAAACTTTTATTCAATTATTTAAATAACGTATGCTATTAAATATAACTCGTAAATGGACAAAAATAGCAAATATATCCTTAAGAATTGTGATTTGAAAAAAAAATATCATTCTAAATATAAGATCACAAATAAAAATAAATAGTTTTAGAAAAATGTAAATACACTCCAAAAAAAATGGGGCTGAGGGGGGTGGGGTGGTGGTGTCGTGTCCCGGAACCCTCGACTTTGTCCTTGCAAACATATACAAGAAAATGTTGTGAAGGAATTGTTTTATTTTCGTTGATAAAAAATTCATCTCCAATCTAGAGCTCTTTTTTCATGGAAAACATCTTCCCATTATGTATTATCTCTCATGTTACAACTTTTTTTTCATGTGCAACCAAAACAAGATGATTTTTTTAAAACTCAGAGTTATGCATATATTTCTAAGTTGTTTACTGAAACAAACACAATATAAGATTGATTTAGAAGGTGTTCATGATGCTTTTAAGCTTCGCTTATACGAGGGAAGTGAGCTATGATCAAAAGGAGTAATTTTCATCAACTTTCTCATTATCTCAAATATACCCTCTAACTTTGATTTGTAGCAGAAATACCTTCCATGTTTAAGTTCGTAACTGAATTACCCCTTTACCTGTTATAGGAGGTCACCTATGTTATTATTTATGTCATCTCATTTTTTTATATTTTAAAAAATATATATTTCCATACCATTGATAAATATTCTAAATTGAAAAAATATAATTAAAGATCTCGGTAGGAAAAAATAAAATTAATTTAGGATCAACTAAAATTTCAAATATCTAAAACTTCAAACTACGAATTACTTATCAATAATATTAAATTATAGCATAATTTAGTTTAAAATATACACTAAACTATTGGTGTTCTTATATGTATAGTTTAAAATAAAAGTATTTTTTATCGTGTTTGCAATATAAATTTTGAAGTTCAAATTCATAATATGCAAAAGATATAATTATTTAAATCGATCGAGTTTATCCAAGTTTGGATTGAGTTGAATTTTATTTTTTAGCGACTTAGGTCATGATACAATTTTGTTCTTGGAAATTAAATCAAAATTTTGTCGAATCTAATTATAATAATATTTAAATTAGTATCAATCGTGATCACACAAATAGTTAAAATTAGTATATTATAATACAACATAAATACATAATTTTTAAAATATAAAAATGATATGACACAAATAGTAATATAGGTGACTCCCTATAACATGTAAAGAGGTAGTTTAGTTACAAATTTAAATTCGAAGGGTATTTGTATTACAAACTAAAGTTAGAGCATATATTTGGGTTAATGCTAAAGTTGAAGGGTAATTGATGAAAATTACTCGATCAAAATTATTTGATGATGGGCAACATAAATGCGAGTGGCCACGATACGAAGAAGAACAATTGACTAATCTGGTCAATATTTAAGACATAGAGAACAACGAGATACACATTTGTGGAATATATGCATCTTCCACTTGAACGATTAATGTGCATAACCATTTTCTTTTGCCTACAAATTTGTTTGATTGGATTGTTGGTGACATTTGTCTTTGAAAAAGTCATATATTTCAGTCTATCAAACCGCATGAAAAGGTGAATAAATTAACTACATGTGATTGATTTGTAGCCAATACCAAATAATAAAATTTTGAAAAACTTGAAAATCAATCGTGTTCAGTGAGCATTAATTTAGGAATTCAAAATAAGTCTTGAAAATTAAATACAAATATCAAGATATTTGAGAATTTCAGCTTTTGGAATACCTCACTTTAGTTTGTGAAAGATTAAAGTAGTGTGTTAATGATATTACAAATGACACATAGGGATTGATTTTATGTATGTCATTCTTTTAGATTATCATTATTAGTATTCAAGGCAGTATTAGTTCTCTACCTAATTCAGTCGAGGAGGTGGTGTGTTAAGTAGAGATAATAATTCAGTTCACTTTATTTGTTCATTCATATCTCTGTTTTTATATACATGATGAAAGTGGTTAGACTAATCATATCAATCTAGATGATATCTACATGAGGTAGTTAGTCGAGTGTTATCCCATATACAATAGAAGGATTGTTATCTTCATATGATTGTGATGCGAAAAATCACACGCTAAAACTTCAGCAAGTATACTGGCCGCACAAGTAATAAAGTGATAAGTAGAGTGTCGAACCCACGAGGATTGATGAATTCTATATTCTGAAATTTTATCTTAAAATCCGATTTAAAAGATATTCAGTGAATTGAGATAAGATAAAAAGATAAGATAAAATATGTAAGAGATAAAATATTGGATTTCAGTTTTAAAAGATAAATGGATATATGAATTAGGTTGGATTAGATAGAGATAAAAGATCTGTTAACCACTGTTATCT
>LTAE01009436.1:0-18567 GCA_001647135.1 Pontederia paniculata
TCACTTACAAATTTGTGATCATTCAAAACACTCTCGGGATCCTAGATTCAACATACCAAACTCTCTTTCCCTTATTTCAGAAGTCCGGTATTCTTCATCGCCTCTCTTGTCCTCATACTCATAAAAAAAAGGGTTTCTGAGCATAAAATCGGTTACCTTATAGAAACTACACTCAATTTACTTGCACACTCATCGGTCCCTCATCACTTTTGGCAACATGCTACAGAAACATCCATCTATTTAATCAATCGTTTATCCTCACGAGTCCTTTCAAACCTTTCTCTATTTTAGGTTCTCTACAATCATATATCCAACTATACTTTTATTAAAGTTTTTGGTTGCACTACATTTCCCTTCTTACAACCAGCATAAATTTGATTTTCATTCATCCAAATGGGTATTTCTTGGTTATCCATTGAACTACCATGGGTATAGGTATCTTAATCTCGAGTCTGGTCGCATCTTCATTCAACATCATGTTACGTTTGATGGGTCTTCCTTTCCTTATTACCACAAGCTTCCTTAGACCTCCCTATCAATATTAAGTTCTTGTCCTTCACCCTCCCCGTGGTTAATTGTTTCCACAACCTAGATTCCTCCATCATCCATTGTTAGCATATCATCACCGCTGCTATGGTTGACACCTCTCACTCCAATGACAACAGTTTAGCCATATCTTCAAGCGCACCTCCACCCGTAGCCCCTTTGCAACCACCTACTGCACCCATGCATCTTTGAAGCAAGCAACCTATGAATTGTCGCTCCTTAGTCGGAATCATCATTAATCGCTCAATCATCCTCTAAGTTATCACCTCCCACATCTTTCACCACTGCAAATAAATCCTTGTCCTGGCGCAATGCCATGGTTGATGAAATCACTACCTTACTTGCCAATGGTACCCGGGCCTTGGTACTTCGTACGACTATTATGTCTGTAATAGGTTGTAAGTGGCTCTTTAAGATGAACTACAATACATATGGCTCTCTCAAAATGGCACAAGGTTTGCCTTATTGCAAAGGGGTCTCACCAACGAGTTCGTGATATCCATGATATAATTGATATAAGATTATAAATATTAATTGTGATTAATATCTACTATGATATATGCGTTAAAGTGTGTATGCTAGTTTTAATTTTCATATGCTGAAAATTAGCGAAATCTGACTAAGACATCAAAATATAATTTTTGAAAACTTAGAATTTGAAAAATTAAAGTCCCGGTAATTGTTCCTATATTTAAAGTGTACTAAATATGATTTTTAATAAATTTTAGGAAGATTTTTAGTTAGGTTAAATGAAGGGACACAAATAAAAAAATTTGTAAAACTATCGATTTTCTTCTTCGACCCAAAATTTAAACTTTTATTCTTTTGAAATTTAGTTTTATAAATATTTTATTTGTATTCAAATGGGGGTAGTTTCTTATTTACATGTAATGTCTTAATTAAATAGTTAGTCTTTTTTTTTATTTATTTTATATGAAAAAAGACTAACCATTTACTTAAATGATATTACATGTAAATAATAAAATTGACAAGGGTATAACAGTAACTTTACCAACTAACCTTAAGTCGGTATTATACATATATATACCTCTAAAACCACCTTTTTTACCACTTATGTCCTCTCCATATCCATCTGAAACTGAGATAAAAAAGAGGAGCATAAGAACAAAGGAAAGCTAAGAAAGTGGAATAGAACCTAGGGTGATATTATTGAGGATTTCATGCTAGGTAAGTT
Source organism: Pontederia paniculata (assembly GCA_001647135.1). Lineage (NCBI taxonomy): Eukaryota > Viridiplantae > Streptophyta > Magnoliopsida > Commelinales > Pontederiaceae > Pontederia > Pontederia paniculata. The sequence goes on from LTAE01009436.1 coordinate 1,742, forward strand.
GTTAGCTCCTCTCCTATAAATTATCCTTAGAAAATTTGGTTAGAATCAGTTTTCCCTCATCTGTAATGAATCATGCAGTTCTTATCTTTGTGTTTTCGTCATGTATTCTTATCTCCATGGTGAAGAACATACCCAAACTAAGAACAAAGTAGAAGCTGATATTGAGGTTATTATTGTTGTTGTGCCACTTTTGAATTCTTCAAAAAATTATAAAATTAAGTTTTTGAACTTCTTTTGAAATCTACTCTTCAGAGCCTTTGAAATTTCCTTAACCAAGTATACTAGGAGTTATTTTTCCAAACTTAAGGATCATGCAATATATTTCTTACTATGTATAGGTTGAAACAATAATGTTGTGGTAATTCAAATACTAATACTTTATATATGTTATTTTAGTGATAATAATTCATTTAGGTCTACTTTCTAGGACATCTAGGATCTCGTAAAAATGTTGTATATACTGAGGCTTATAACTCTTTTAACGCACAACACTTAGTCTACCTATTTGCATAAATAAAATAGTTTATTGCTATATCTCATATCTTTTGAAACTAATCCATAGATAAAACAATTATGGGATTTATATGAAATAAATCTATCAAGGTCTTACTTTAGGGAAATATGATGATTGGATCATTGTTATGTGTTTTACATTGAGTGTCACTCAAATTGTTATGTTGGAGACTGTAACATATGTTATGCTATAAAGTGCATAGAGTTGAAGTAATGAGACTTCTGAACACATGTAATGGTTATTGCTATAGGTTATATGAACTCAACAAAGAAAACTGTTTTATTGCAGCTATGTTATATGATTAATATGATATGGTGAGGCATTTGCATCTTAAATCGACATGCATTTTAATTACCCCGGTCGGGTTGATATGTTTACCCCTATAGGTTGAAATACCTTATATGGATGATATGTTAAATTCCTGGAAGGATGACCCAAGGTTGTTTGGACCTAAGTGTCATGCGAACCAAAGTGCTACTTTGTAATCGATGGGAGCCACCACCTGAATTCGTAGGGTCCATCTCTAGAATTCAACCATCACTACCCCGATAGGGTTGACATGATATCCCGGAAGGGATGATACCTCTGGCCAGTTGGTGATATGACATGTATATGCATCCATAATTTTTATATACCTCCATGTGGCAAGTGCTATGTTACTATGTTATTGTAATAAGATGATATTGATTATGCATATGATAAGGTGCTAGTACTTATGTGTTATCAGTGTATGATAAACTTAATATTATTTATCCAAATTGAATATGTGGTAACACATGGGTTATGAGTTTTCAACTTATTGAGTTGTGGTTTGCTCATATTGTGTTTTTATTTTTTTTTTCAGATCAGCAGACCAATTTCATGGATGTGATTGGCGATCCTATGTCGGGAATAGAAGCACTTTTTGACAGGATGTATAGATGAGACTTGTGTCTTCTATGTTTCTTTTGGAAGAACTTGAGAGCCATTTTGTAAGTGTAATATAAAAGAAAAGAGTTGGTTGTAATATCTGAAACTAGACTTGTATATTGAAAAATTTAAATAGTTGCACTGGCTCTGTGAATAATCAATTAAAAGCTTGCATGGTTTGATCATCTTTTATATTACTTTTGAATTAATAGCACATTTTCGCAACTTTACTTGATCGTCCATGATATGTTGCAATCTAAGGGATAAACCAAGGTTTAAACTGGGGTCTTGACAGAGTTGGAGTTGATTACTTTGATACATTCAACCTGATAATCAAAACGACCACGATCCCTGTGGTTTTATATTGCTACATTTCGATGATGGCCTCTTTTCCAACTTGAAAATGTCAATGTTTTTTTCATGGCAATCTCAATGAGGTGGTGTTTTTGGAGCAACCATCAGACTTTAACGATGCCAAATACCGAGATTATGTGTGTCGTCTACATAAATCATTATATGGAATAAAGCAAAGACCAAGCTCGTGGTTTCACAAACTACATCAAGAATTGATCTCCTTTGGTTTTTTAGCTTCTATTGGTGTTTCCTCATTATTCATCCTCAAAATTGCACACAACTTGGTATATGTCCTCGTTTATGTTGATGACCTAATAATTAGAGGTGTCTAATAATTCGTTGATTGAAGGAGTTGTTCTTTATCTTGGAACTCTTTTCACTATTCGTGACCTTGGCAAGCTTTCCTACTTCCTGGGTATTGAAGTTATACACGGATAAGATGGCAGCCTTATGATGTAACAATAGGAAACATATCCATGATCTATTATCTACAAATAACATGCATGGATCCAAGTTGTCAAGTCCTCACTATCTTCGGTGTTTGATATATGGTTGTCATCACCTATATGTGTTGACACTCGCTTATATCGGCATGTAGTGGGCAAGCTCCAAAATGTTACCATGACCCGTCCTGATGTTGGCTTCGAAGTGAATCATGTGCGTCAACTTTTACATCAATTGTTGGATGTTCATTGGCAACATGTCAAGTGGTGATTAATTCTATTATTAATTTTGTAAATAATTAAAACAAACATGATATAAATGATAAAAACAAAAAATATATCTTGGTGAGATTCTCTAACTAAAATGTTAAATGGGCTTTTAGATCTAAATAGGCCACATACAAGTAAAACAAAATAAGTGTGGCTAGGATTAAATCATAAAATTAAGTCGTTGATTTACAATTCATATTGAAAAATGATTATAACATTTTAAATCTGATTTTTAGCATGCATCAAATGGCTCAAATTAAAAATAGACGTATCATATAAATCCTAAGGCTAAGATTAAAACATCAATAAATACTTATGAATCCTATGGTTCAGATATGCGTACGAGTTATAAGGTTCAAATGAGTGCATGTATAGATCCGCGGTCTAGATTAGATCAGATAAATAAATCCTACAATTCAGATTCAGATAAGATAATAACGGTGAGTATTAAACGCTATAATTTAGATCGACATATAAAAAGTTATTAGAATATTAGAAATTTAATCTAAAATCCAAATTACTTGATTTATGTCTACAATGATCTAACTAAGAATATATATTGATCAATGGACCATATATATCAAAGGAGAAAAAATGAACAGAGATGATCAATATCGAGTGGAAGAGGGAATCTATTGTTCATCATCTCTTTCGTGTGTACTTGTCATTGACAATTTCAAGGGGATGATGGAACTTCGGTCGCCGAGCATCAATCAACTCAGGTGCAAGCGCGGAAAGGTGCTACGATCGTGTGTGAAGACCTCGCTCTCGTCAATTTGGTTTGTAGAGTCGTCAATCCATCATGTCGACATCTGCGCTAGTTACGAGGACAATCGACTGCGGCGCAAAACGAGAGGATCATTTTACATGGGGAAAGGTTTGGGGAGCTTGTCAGCGATGATAGACGATGATTGCGAAGCATATATAGAGAGGTGGAGTAGCGAAAACATTGGAAGCATCAAGCGGCGTTGATTGGATCAATTGTCGATGCTCTGATACCAATTGAAGAGAGAGAAAGAGAGAAAGTTTGGATTGGGGGCTCCCACAAGCATGTCTATTCCTTTTTATATCCGCCCCTCTCATTCCAGCCATTACTCTCTCCAATCTTGCACACCTGTTGTAGTTTTTTATTTGCCATGCCTTCTGTTGCTGACCATTCGAATCTCAATTTGCACGTTGTGGACAACCTGGCATGTCCTAGCATGGCTGGCGATCTTTGGTGACTGTTGTAGCGTAATCGACAGCTTTCTGGCGCATCTCCACGTTTACGGGCATGAGTGTCCGGGACAAGGTGGTCACCTACAACAGATTCATTATCATCTTACCAACTTCAATTTGGTGTAACTATAGTTTGTTTAGATTTTTCTGTATCTTATCATGATAATACATACAACTCTATGTGTATAAAGATGTAACCATACAATTAGAATATAAATAAGTTTTTTGATAACAATAATACAATCTTATCAACTCTTTCAAGAACGTCATCACACATGGAGTTTCCAAATCAAGGACGTGAAATCTTATAGTGATCACATGTAATCAACATGCTTTATTCATTTCTGTAATTTTTTTTCTTCAAAGTATATCTTTTGTCAGAGTTCTCACTAGCGATTTGTCTGGTAGTTCACATGCACATATATATAAATGCCTGTCCGAGGTGGCGAATCGATGCATGAAAGACTACTCATATCAAATTTGATTAATTGTCCATGTTCTAATGCTTTAAAGGCATATTTTCTTGTCCTTAGTTGAAGTTTAAGAACAAATTAACAGTCTCATATTAGCTACTACTTACGCACTTGTCAAATATGTATAATAAAATGCATGCTCTTGATCTCAAATTAGTTACGGGTCAATGCAGAAGTCTTAATTATCCTCATAATATATTACCTATAGATATAGAATAAATATTTGGAAAGATATATATTTTCTTTTGCAAATTTGGCACCCTATACTTATAAAGCATGTCACAATTCAACAAGTTTACAATTCAAATACTAAATAAAGAAAGTGATTAAAAACAATTTATTAAGTAATATGAATTATATATATAGTAAAAATATCATTATCATGAACATAAATTCAAATGATGATCCATCGTAAGATTTTAATATTCACATTTAAATCGATTAGATTCTTATGAATAGTAAGAGATGCTGACAAGTGCAACATTCACAGTAAATTAGTCGATGTTAATTACAAATTAATTAGAAGTATGATGAAATCTGAACCTACATTTTTTGATGCAAACGATGATTGACACTTGGCCGGGCACTCTTGGAAAGAGACCGAGTCTTTCTTAATTGATTACGCTACACTACTAAGTACTAATCTAATCTTGTATAATTATAATCTAATCCAAGTGTCTTTTTTTTTCAATATATGTTCATATTCGTGCACACGTGGCCTCGACCAATCAGGTGCGCCAACTTGGGTCTCATTCCATCTAAATCTGTGCTTATAGTATTTGATTACATAAAAGATGATAGTCACTATATATAGATTTATAAAGAGCGTACGAGTGAAGCAATTAGAATAATAATTAAAATAATTAATAATGATTGTCATAATTAATTAATGGAATTATGCTGCAAAAGAAGGGATTACTAAATTTTAAAAATGTCATCTTTATTTTCGTTACGGCTCATCCGAACGAATAATTTTAAACACCAATATATTCAAGAACTTAACCAAAAAATAGTAATAATAATTAAAATGTTGTAGTGGCACCCAAATGCTACGTGCCAAATAATATATTTGTATTATTAAATGATTAACCAATTTGCAAATTATCTGTTGAAAGGTTCGTACACGAATTAAATTCATTGAATCCTTAGTTTGGTAAAACAAATATTTTTAATCAACCCTTTCAATTTACTGAATAATTATTAAAATACTAAGAAAATTGGAGTTGTAATCAACCTTTCAATTTACTGAATAATTACTTGCTCTGTCCCGAAACCTTCTGAGCTCAATTAATTAGAGTATGGCATGGACGCTGTAGTTGGCCATCCATTGGGTGGATGGACAATAAATAGTACAAGGTTTCGTGTGTTCACGTGCATGCGTGTCATTGGGTTGTGACAGGTACTCTATGATTATAGTATATAATGCCACTTCAAATTTCTTACTCTTACTCCTTTGAAACAGTTTTATCCTCCATTATAAAATAAAGCAAATAAAATTAAGCTCAATCCTCATCTCGAAACCCCACTCCCTTAATCGAGTGAAAGGGTGAATTGGAACTTATTTCTTTTTTTTTTGAAAAAAATTGACAACTCATGTTTATGATTTACCTCAGTCCCTCTAACTATTTCTTTATTTCAACAAGAACATCAAACTTTCCTAAGAACACTAATATTATCTACTCACCTACTAGTTGTATAAACCCACCCTAAATGTAGTCCAAAAGAAATTCAAACCATAACCTCAATATAAGTCTGATAGGAAAAAATGTAGAAGAAAAACTGATGTAGGAGGTGATGTTTTGCGGCAATTAATTGTCCTCCTTGAAATTGTTGGATGGCTATTAGTGTAAGCATTCAAGATAAAGAGAACGAAAGTTAGTCCCTTATAGATAAAATATAAAGGTGATCATGAGTTTATATATAGCATAATTTTTTATTATTCAAGACATATTTTAAATTTGTGCGGGTCATGAGCTCAAAGCGAACAACTTTTTTAATAAAATGAGAATGTTATAGAAGGTATCAAAGTAAATTTTGCGTACTCACTTGAATCATGCGACACGACTCAACGAAGACATTGAGCTCCGAAGAGGGGATGAATGTAAAGGCCCAAGACAGAGAACGAAAATTAGTCCCACAGACAAAACGCGAAGGTGACCATAGACTTATATGTAGTATCATCATTTATCATTCAAGATGCATATTTTAAATTCGTGTAAGCCATGTGCCTAAGCGAATAATTTTTTAAATAAAATGATGGTGTTACAATTATATTCTAGTAGTTTAATTTCATTCTTAACATAATTAGCTATTTGTTATTTTATTAGCATTGTTAGCCAAATCCACTGGATTTCTTTCAAAATGTATAAAATATATTTCATTGATGAATAAAAGATTTGGTATTTCATTATCAAATTTCCCTCTGGAACGTTCATTTTGTCGTTTCTCTAGTGATGCTTTGGATCAGTGGAACTGGTGGTCCTACAAGTCGTCGTAACTTCGATTTTCTTTTCAATTGTTCAATTTATTATCCTTGTCTCTAACCAACAAGTTTCTTGAAACAACATTTGTTTGCCCTTCAAATCTAATAAGGTATTCTTCTCAAAGATCATCTTGATCAATTGAATAATCTATTAATAGAATTAAGAAATATATATGTGAATTTGAGGATGTAAATTTGACCCTAATTCTGTTAGTTTCATTTATAATTTCATATGAAAATTTTGCTTAATCTATGATATTTTAAAGAAGCTATATAATTCTGAAAAAAGAAAGATCAAGTCTTCATATTCATGAACCTTGACATAGAAGATATTTTGTAAATCTATACGTAGAAACTCATGCCGTTGGGTAAGTGACCACCGTTGAAAAGGGACCTGTCCCGAATGCTATGAAGGGTAAGTTGCAATTCAAGAAGAAAACAAATTCGAGGAATCTACAACTACTATAAGGAACCGAATCACTGAAAAAAAGGATTGCCTTAAGAAGAAGAGGGCCACAGTCGCGATTATTGTACATGAGGGCAAAGAATCAAAAGATGATAATTCGGCTCTTATTACAACCGATCAGATGTCTAAAGGAGAATTGAGTTCTTGATTCGGGGCATTCCTATCATATGACTCCGCATGAAAAGTGATTGTCAACTTATCAAAAGATTGATGGCAAAAACATCATTATGGGCAATGATGCAATTTGCAAAACAGTTGGAACTGACTTAATCCAGATCAAATTTCATGGCAATTTGATGAGAACACTAGCAGATTTTCATCATGCTCTGCAACGAAAGAAGAATATGATATCTTTGAGAGTTTTTTACTCTAAAGGATGTCAGATTGATTTTATTGGAGGCATCATCACCATCAACAAAGGTGATTTTGTAGTCATGAAGAGAGTCAAGTAGAAGCCCTTACACATACTACAAAAGACAACAATATATGGTATTGCTGCTTTAGTTTGTTCATAAAGAGCAGAATTTGAAACATTTAAGTTGTGGCACGTACGACTTGGACATATGAGCCAAAGATGAACATTCTCGGCAAGCATGATCTTTTAGGTAGTTAGAAGACATCTAAAACGATTTTTGCAAGCATTGTGTCTTTGGCAAGCAATGAAGACTTCAGTTCGATAAAGAAATAAATAGAATGAAGGCTACTCAACTATATCCACGTTGATTTTTGGGGTCCCTCTTATGTTCCATCTTTAAGAGGTTCAAGGTACTTCTTGTTTGAGATTGATGATTACTCAAGGATGATATGCATACTCATGATGAAGCATAAGAGTGGATCATTTGAAGTTTTCAAACATTAGAAGGTTAGACGTAAAAGAAAGTGAAGCATTTTTAGAGTTTTGTTCATTTGAATTTAATCAGTTATACAAAGTTGAAGACATTGTCAGACATCCCACCATTAGAGATGCGCCATAAAAAATGGTATATTAACAACTTTTGGAGAGAGCACAAAGCATGCTCTCAAACTTTAATATGAACAAAATGTTCTGGGTTGAGACAATCAGTACAACATGTTACTTGATGAACTATAGTTATATTAAGACAATTGATCTTAAAACTTTTATTGGGTATGATTTGGAAATCCTTTTGATTGTAATGTTCTAATCAGTGAAGGAGTATTTATGGGATATGACAAAAGTGTAGATGGCTATAAAATTTAGTCTTTGTCAAAGCACATGATCATCCATCGTAGCAATATATCCTTTAATGAGACTTCAATGATTCAATCGAAGGTGAATGTTGTTGATTTACAAGATGGGAGTATCAACAAACAACTAGAGTTTGAGATAACTCCAATCAAGGATGGCACAAAAGTATCACATCAAGTTCAATAGTTAGAACATATATATACAGAACCCAAAAAACTACCAAAAGAGTGACATCAATTGATGTTGATCATCCTCCCAAACAGGTAATCCTCCTAAGCAATATGATTATGATGGCATGGTTGATTATGCATTTCAGATGGTTGAGAGGTTGAGTCCCTAGATTCGTCTAACTGTAAGGACACCATCACATGTGCATAATATGAGTTAGTGGATTGTGGCGATGAATGAAGAGATAAAGTCTCTTCACAAGAATTAGACCTGGGAGTTAGTCAAATTATCGAAAAGTAAAAAATATCAATTGCAAGTGAACTGTTAAGAAAAACTTGAAATTCTTGAAATTGAAGACATCAAATACAAGACACGTATACTCAGAAAGAGGAAGCTTCTTAAATGAAATTTTCTCGCCAATTCTCAAACACATTTTTGTTTGACTGTTACATGCCTTTGTAGCACATTAGAAAATCTAGAGCTTGAACAAATAGAATGTGAAATTGCCTTCTCACATGAAGAACTTGAAGTCGATATCCATTTGAGCCAACTAGAGGGGTTCACCATTCAAGATAAGGAAGACAAGTTTGTAGGTTGAAAAAGTCCTTACATGGTTCAAAACAGTCTCCTAAACAATCATACCAAAAGGTTTGACAATTTTATGAACAAAACGGGTTTCAACATGAGTTCCTATGATTATTGTGTATATCACAAGAAGATAAAGGACGATTTTACCATCTATTTGCTCTTGTATTTAACAATATACTTATTACTGCTAGGAACATATTAGATATTTAAAATTTTAAGTTATCAATGCAGAGTTTGATACGCAAGATCATAGTGCAACAAAAGATTCTATGGATGAAGATTTAAAGGGTTCACATAAAGTATAAATTCTTTTTATCTCAAACAAGTTATATTAAAAAGTTTTATCCAGATTTGGAATGTCAACAACAAAATTCTAAAGTACTCCATCAGCTTAAAATATGCACCTTTTAGTAATTATTGCCTCTGATGCAAAAAGGACTTCATATCTTGAGTTTTTTATACAAGTGCAGTTGAAAGTTTGATGTATATTATAGTGTGCACTAGACTTGATATAACACATGCTATTAGTGTTGTAAGTAGGTTCATGAGCAACCCTGAAAAGGAACATTGGCTAATAGTGAAACACATCTCTTGGTATTTGAAAGAAACATCTGATATTGGTCTCATTTACAGAAGTGATAAAGATGTTTGATCTCAAGTTATTCTAATTCAGATTGTGATGAAAGAAGATGAGTGATAAGCTATGTTTTTACATTGGACAATTTTGTCATCAATTGAAACTTGGAAAGATGTGCTATAGTTGTTAGTTACATTATCTACTATACATGCATAGTACATGGCACTAAACAAGCTATTGAGGAAGGCATATAGTTGAACTGCCTAGTTGAATATCTTGGAGTACATTAGGATCATGCAATAGTGTATTGTGCCAATATGGGTGCAATATGTTTAGCCAAGTACCAAGTGCATCATGAAAGAACCAAGCATATCAATGTTAGGTATGACTTCATTAGTAATGAGAAGAGGACCAAAGTCATGAAGGTCAGCATAGAAAATAATCCAACTGATATGTTCACAAAGTTGGTTCCTACTACCATGTTCCAAAATTGTTTGGACTTGCTCAAATTGACAATTGAGAGTACCACCAAGGCAAAGCTGAAGATGACATATTCTAGTAGTCATATATTATTTAGAAGATTCAATTCATAGTGGAGATTTATTGATAATGTCTTTAATCTTAATCCATCTACAAACTCATTTATTCTATATATTTAGTAATACATTCTATAATTAAAGTCGCCCTTGCATATGGGGGTCTCACTGAAATTCATATCTAAGGCAATTTTCTATCTTATATTAAGAGAGTGAACAAATAAACACCATAGGGTTAGGGTGAGGAGTTGGTTTGGGTCATTGTAATCTCTTTGATATTCTCTCATCAATGTTTCTGCCACTATCTAAGGATGTAGTTTAGTTAAGGATGAACTTTGTAAATCTCATATGTTTTTTTTTTTGTGTATGATCTCTCTTTCTCTTGTCTAATATCACAACATGTATCATATTGGTATCAACGCAAGAGTGGAATCATTGAATTATGGATGATACTTTGGCTCTTGCAAAGTTCATCGTCTTATGCAAAGATGTAGAAGAGATCAAATAGACCCTTCAACAAATGATGTAAGGCATGGCGCAACTCATGAAGAAGAAGACAAAACAAACTCTTAATCCAAGCATTTTTAGAGAAGGCAACAAGCAACATGATGATTAATTCAAAAATAATGATGATGATGATGTAGGGAATCAACGTCGTCATCCACCAGAACAAAACCACTCCAACTTTAAGATGAAGATTGATCTACCTATCTTTAACAACCAATTATAGATTGAAGACCTTCTGGATGGCTTGCCGAAGTGGAGAGGTTCTTTGAGTATATGGAGATCCCTGAGAATAAGCAAGTGAAGTTAGTGACATAAAATTGAACGCTGACACTTTTGCTTGGTGGTAGAGACTACAAGCCAAACGTAGACACCTATCAATTCAAAAATAGGTGCGGATGAAGCAGTTATTATAAAACATTTTCTCCCGCTATGTTATGAGCAAGTACTTACCAGAAATTACAAGAGCGACAATAGGAAAACGAGAATTATTCGTCCATATGCTTATGAGTTCTATTGATTATCATCACACATCAATTTGTCTGAATATGAAAGCAAATTGCAAGATTTCTATGGGGTTTATGGATTTCCATCCAGACCGAGTGGAGATGCAATCCCCACCATGCTAGTAGATGTTGTTTTGCTAGAAGGCAACGCGACGATTTGATAGAATGTCAAGGGGTGCTTTTAGGCTTGCATAACCTTAGAAAGCTACGACTATTTACCAAGCCCTCTGACTTGCAGCTGGTGATTATACTTGGTTTAAGACAAGGATCCGACGAACTCTTCTTTAACAAGGGTCATCAATCCTTATGGAAGGCCACCTCCCCTCGTATGTTATTACTGTAGACAACCATGACATCACTGTAATGAGTGTCCAGAACAACTGACAATATTTCTCAAGATAAGGATGGTGAAGAGGCCGACTTGACCCTAATATATGAGGAAGAAGATTTTGCTAATACAAAAGAACATGTCTCCTATGTAGTGCAATGACTGGTCTCGTCTCCCAAACAAGAGGATGCATCTAGCACCGTAACATATTTCAAACACGAGGCATATGATGCGTGCTAAGATAATAAAAATTTAATAGCAAGTGCACTAATCATTATCAAGTAATAAAGAAAGTGAGTAGAGTATCGTTCCCATGAGGATTGGTATTCTTATCCATCTAACCTCACAAACTAATAAGAGATAATTTTGGTTGTGGATAAAATGATTTTTCAAAAATGTAAGATAAGATAAGATTAAGGATAAGATAAGATAAAATAAAATAAAATTTTGATGACAACAAGAACTGGACCATGATGAGATAAGATATGATAGGGAAAAATAATGTTTTGACATAAGTTTTATCAAAGTTTAGTTTTATTTGAATTCCTATGTGAATTAGGATCTACAAAAAAATTGATTTCCTCTCGAGGATAAATCAACTATCTAATATACCAAAGATATGCATTATAATATAATTTTTAAACTATTGATAGTTCCTCTCTAGGATGACAATCCAACAGATCACACACCTAAAGTATTTCTCTCTGAAATGCTACCTAGGCATGACATGCAACACTTTTAAATAAAATTTAGAAATCAATTTCAGAGACAAAAAGAAATAAAAACTCACCATTCCTGTCCAGGATGCTAGTAAAGATCAAAATCTCAAAAATCATTAAAGAGCATTAGGAACATTATTCATGCGCATAAGATATTGGATAACTAAAAATCAATTAATACAAGGATTCCACATGTTTTTTCTTACGGTCGAATTAGTCCATGAAAAATAAAATAAAAATTTCATAGGGAGTTCATCCTATGAATTACAGAGAAAAGGTATTACAAAAAAATAACTAAGAATAAAAACACCTCGACGATCGTCTCTTAAAAATCTGTGCAACGAAATTCATCTTGTTCTCTAGTGGTAGACTCTCTCCAAGCTTGAAGTATTGCCCACAAATGAGGGCTTGTGGTCTTATTTATAGATTTTCAAAAGGTGTCATGTCATGTGAAGATTCCTAACATGTCAAAATTTGTTTTTGCATATTTTCATCAAATTTTCACTTAATCCCAAGTCCAAATCTTCAAAAGATAAGACTTGATCAGTTTTAATTCAACTTTCGGATCAACATTTCACAGCCCGTGAAAGGGCTGTCATAGTTGACTAAAATTATCACCAATGTCATCAAGATTTCATGGCCCATGAAATGAATTTCATGATCGTGATCAAAAGGTTGCAACTCATCTCAAAATCTATACGGCCCATCACCAAGATGTCATGGTCGTGGTAGAATGTAATCTTCTATATCATCGTCCATTTCCTCATTCACTCATAAGTGTGAAAATCCCTTCATGGGTCATAATACAATTCGTGAAGTTCAGCTTAGATGTGCCCATGATTGTGAAAATGACTTCACGGGTCAAGATGTTTAGCTCGAGTGAAAAACACAGTTCACATCTTAACATCATTGTCACCAGTGTCATGGCCATGAAAATGGTTTCAGAGGCCATGGCAATTCTTCATTAGTATGCGTCACATGAGCTCACGGGTATGAATGCTCCATCACGACCGTGAAACTCATTTTTCGTTGATTTTGTTTTCGAATCCACTCTAGTTCATTGAGGTCTTCCTTTGTTGCCCTCCTAAATGTCCTGCACATGAAAACAAAACTATGTAGACTCTGACTCCAAAAACTAAGATGAAGTGGATTATTAAATGAAACGATGCATGAGACGATGAAATTGACAAATATTAAACTAAATATGCTATGAAAAATATGACTAAATTATCATGCATCAATAGCGTCAAAGGTAAATTATGTGATATTATCAATGACAACAGTCTTTGGAAATATTGTTTCTTAAATCCTAGTGTATCATTTGGAATTAAAGGTCGATTACCTCCCAATACCCTGCTGAGTTGGATGGATCAAGGAAGGCAATGATCGACACATTTCCAAAATCTATCATGTGCCCTTCTCCATTCAATGATGTTATAAAGACGAGATGATGTGTGATGTGCTCGATATGGATGTTTGCTATATTATTTTAGGACATTCGTGGCAATTCGTCGTTTGAGTTGTTCATATGGGTCGAGACAACATTTATACCTTCAAGCATGATGAACAACAAATTCGGCTAACGACAATAGAAATTAATAAATTATCATGGCAAAAGCAACATACAACGATCCTGATTGTCAATCATAATGAGCTTTTTGTCATAATGAGAAATGTTAGTACTACTTTTCTTTACTAGGATATCATTGCATAACAGTTGACTCCCACGACACCTGGTTGAAGGTCCAACCCCTTTTACAAGAGTTCCAAGGGGATAATTCTCGAAGAACTGTTAGCCCGAGTTCCACCATAAAGAGATATATAACACATAATTGATCTTTTCCCTAGATTAATCTCCCTATTTCGCCTCACTACTACATGATTCCATGCGAACATCAAATTCTTCAACAACAAGTAGAAGAGCTAACGTGCAAAGGACTCCTTTGCCAAAGTTTACGTCCTTGCACAATTCCCACTTTACTAGTGCCAACGAAAGATGGAGTATGTGCGTGGATAGTGTGCTATCAATTGCATTACAATCAAATAGAAGTTTCTATACCCAGGCTAGAAGATTTGATGGATCAGTTGACGCTTGATTTTTTTTTTCTAAACTAGATTTGCATAGTGGTTGTCATCAAATCATATTGTTGCTGGGGATGAGTAGAAAATGCCTTTTGAGAACTAAAGAAGGCATTTACGAATGGCTTTTCATGTCATTTAGACTCTATAATATGAAAAGTACTTTCATGTGACTGATGACGTAGGTCCTCAAGCCATTCCTTGGCAAATACACAGTAGTATATTTCGACGACATCCTCTCTTTAGCCAAAATGACAATGTCCATCTCCAACACTTCCAGTAAGTACTTCAAGTGCTACGAATCCACAAGTTGTACCTCAACCTAAAAAAATGTATTATCAATGATTGACAAACTCTTGTTTCTTGGATATGAAGTTGGTGATGCAGGATTGCTATCGATGATGAGAAAGTTCACGCAATTTTCACGTGGCCACCTCATAAATTTAGGGGGGGTTCAGAGTTTTCATGGGCTGGCATCATTCTATCGTCACTTTATTCGCAATGTCAATAGCATCATGGAATCTCTAACTTCAAAGAGATTAAGTGGCAATTACCGACCACACATATTCTTGCCCTTCTAGACTTCTCCGAAGTTTTTGAAGTGGAATCTAATGTGTATGCTATCAAAATCAGGATTGTACTGACTTAGGATGGATGGCTTGTAGAATTTCACAGCGAAAAACTCAATTATGCTTGCAAAAGTTGGACGACATATGAGTTGGAATTCTATGTTGTGGTACAAATGCTTAAGCATCAGGAACATTACTTTATTTAGAGTGAATTCTCCTGCACAATGACCATGAAGCTCTCAAGAACTTACAAAAGAAAAATCACAACAATAGAATGCATGCTAGATGGATTCAATTCCTATGGAAGTTCACATTTGTCATTAAGCACAAGTTTGGAATTTAGAACAAAGTAGTTGATGTGCTCAGTCGTTGCGCCAATTTCCTTTCTATCTTACATAATGAATTTGTCAGGTTCGATGAAGTACGAGGTTTATATAAAATTGATCCTGATTTGAAACACAAATGGAATGACTGGTCCTGGTGGAGGTTTCCATAACAAGAATGTATTTTGTTCTTCAATAATTGTCTGTGTGCCACAATCTTCGATTTGAGAGAAATTGATACATGATCTTCATGGGGATGGTCAGAACAGTTAGTCCAGGCCACACAAAACTATCTCAACACTTGAAGAGTGTTTCTACAGGCCATAACTAAAGAGGGAGGTTGTTCATTTTGTGCATTGATGCCATATGATGTAGATAAGGATCACAAATAGAATAGTTGAAGAAAATTAGAAGTTTCGGCGGCCCATAGCACCACTAGTTCTGATGACCCGAAGCATTATTAGATAAATAACAAAACATTCACACACGTTTCAAAAGGATATTCATAAATGAAAGGCCAAATCTTTTATTCATCAATGAGAGGTTTGTACACCTTTTGGAATAATCTGATGGATTTGACTAACGATGCTAATAAAATAACAAATAGCTAACTATGATAAGAATGAAACTAAATGATGCAAAATATTTTATAGCAATAAAAAGTCAGCAAGTATATTAGTCGCACAAATAATAAAGTGGAGAGTAAGATTGTCGATTCCACAAGGATTAATATAACCTAACCTATTTAATTTCAAAGTTTAGTAGAAAAACTTTAAATGTAAAACAATTTAATTTTGATTAAAATTTGAATAATAGAAAATTAAAGAAAAAAGATAAGATTAAGCCAGAGAAGATAAGATCAGTGAATTTGTGGAATTGGGTCACTCTATTTCACCATTATGTTAAATATAATCAAATGTCTGGCACAGGTCGAATTTAATGATGGACTAAGAATTGCATGAGTTATGATCTCCCAAACAGGTGCAATCATCTACCTTATTTTTAAATTAACTCGGATGTGCAAACAGATCCACCTTGGGCAATCTAAACCTAAGATTCATTATCGTTATTATTCTTAAATTATTAATCACTTAGTCAAGTCCAACTAGTAGGCCATAGAATCTAAGACTCTCAAACAAATACTCTCGATTGTGCCATGAATTGTTTTGGCTTAATTTCAAAGGTAAATTTTGTAGGATCTAGATGGCACCAAGAGGGGGGTGGGGGTGAATTGGTGTATAAAACTTTTTACTATTTTTGTTGTGCTAGATTAGTTAGATCATACTTAGCGGAAGCATATAAATTCAAAAACAAACAGACAGAGCGAGAGAGAGAGCAGAGGAAACAAACAAGCATAGAAACACAATGTTTGTTGACGAGGTTCGACCGAACTCCAGGCCTACGTCCCCGCTCTGGTCTTCCCGCACCTGAGATCTCCGGAGATCACTAACTCCTTCTTCAAGGGCGAAGGCTACCTTATAAACTTCTCCTATCTTGCACGAGGACAAGGAGAAAACCTCTTACAAATCGCTCAAGAACTCTTGTTCCCTTCTATCCTGGATTCTTCACTCGAATCGTAGAAGGGGAACTAAG
>LTAE01009438.1:0-18565 GCA_001647135.1 Pontederia paniculata
ATTCTTCTTTTCAGATTTTAGTTCTAGTTTACTTAAATTTCTGCACAAAAGATATTTCCTCTTGATTTCGATTCGTGGTAGAATAGAGCTATTGAATTGTGGATTTCTGATTTCCCTGTGGATTCGACCCTAAAATACTACAAGGATAACGGTATACTTGCGGTTAGAATTGTGTGTTTAGGTTTATTTTAAAGCTTGTTGATACTCTATTTTTCTGTGAAGGTGCCCCCAGGTCGCTTCTGAGTTCAGAAAACCTGGTGCCACCTGTATTTCTGACACACACGATTTTCACTCATCAATCAGTATACTTGTTGGCTTTTTCTTTTGCACTATTGGATTTTACGCATCAAGTCTTTGGCATCGTTGCCGCAGATTGTTTGTGTTTTGTTTTACTTATTCTTTAAGGTTTTTGTGAGAAATATTCCACTATTTTGTTGTTTATTCTCTTTTGATTGTGCAAAATCTAGGGAGATAACTGCGCAACCTAGATCGAAAAATCATAACACAAGAAGCGCCATAGTTCACCTAGAATTTAATCCAGAGATAAACAAGATTGTTTGACAACTGAAAAAGAAAGCAAAGCAATTAGTCATGGTGGCCAATCAAAACAATCTGAATCCAAATGCTCTACCGCCACCACCAACTTACAGGACCATGAGAGATTATACTCTTGGTCAAGTGAATGACAATCCCTGGACTATCACTCTACCGATGGTCAATACAAATCAAATCCAGATTCAACATGGTATGCTCCAGATGGTGCATCATGACCAATTCTGTTGAAACCAAGATGAAGATCCTTTTAGTGATCATGTGCGCAATTTCTGCAACTATGCTCTACATTCAAGTTTAACGATGTTAGTGATGATGCTGTAAGACTTTGACTATTTCCTTTCTCTTTGAGAAGAAGAGCTGGTACATGGTTGACCACACTTCCTGCTAGCACTATTACTACATGGGAGGAACTCAAACATAATTTTTTCAAGAAGTATTGTCCTCCCCAAAAGGCAGCCAGACTAGTGTTTGATGTTAAGTCGTTCTTGCAAAAGGAGAATGAAACAATGAATGAAGCCTGGGAAAGATTTAAAGAGCTGGTTTCAAAAGTCCCGCATAACAATATTCTGCTGCATGAACGAATTCAATATTTCTACAATGGAGCAGCTCCTGAAGTGAAGGACAAAATCGATACATCTTCTGATAGTTGTATGGTAGATGGATCTCTTGAAGACATCTATAGAATCATTAAAAATCTAGCCCTCAACAACTGACAGAATGAAAGATGCATACCTAAGAAAGTTAGGATATATCAAGTTGATAATTCTACTCATATGTTAGTCCAACTCGAAGCAATAAAAAACAAGATTGAGAGCCTAATGATCAAGAATGAAACATCCCCAGCAAATTTTGTGCAAGCAACTTGTGATATTTGTGGTGGAGGACATCCAAACCATGAGTGTCCTTGATGCGAAGTGTGGTTTAAGATAGAGAATGGTCTTGCTATAAAACAAAGGTTAGGGCGTAGAGGCATGTTCAAGCTTATGTAAGAGTTGTCTTCACTTCAAATTTTAATATTTGTAAACCTAGAACACTCCTCTCGCAGCAAGTATACGACAATCATCAAGTACTTTAGGTATCGATCCATAGGAAAACTTTGTTTTCATGCCTCTGCTTCAACTTTTCCTCAAGCAAGCTCGGGTTGGGGTTGACACTAGAAGTTCAAGCCCAACCTCGGAATAGGTGAGGGGTAATCAATTGAAAGTTTTTGGATTTTTAAAATAGAAAATGCAGAAATTAAAAGGAAGATAAATCTAATTATGAGAGGACACCAGAACCTTGGGTTCACCTCTGAATCTAAAAATCAGCAGCCATAGATTGTGAGCCGTTATTTTTTTATAACTATCTCTAATTAGCCTTGAGAATTTGAATTTACCCTTTAGAATTTGAACTATAATGAATTTTGAGAATTTTCGTACAATCTGATTGTCGCAAAAATTGATATGTAGTTCTGGTGTGTCATATCATGCGACTAGAAAAATTGGCATAATTTCCGTGCATTCTATGATGCCTTTTTGGTCGTGCGTGAGAGAGTACATGGTATTGCCGATAAGGATCAAACTCGGTACATTGTTCCGTCGATGTTGCTTCGTGGACGGGCAAGGCTTTAATTCCATCGCCATTTGGCGACAAAAGCATACCCCGTGAGCTCTGATTCCCCATCCGTTTTGCCCCGTTCCGGCGCTCGGTCATGTAGATATCAGTCCCCCTTTACTATAGATTTTCTCATTTTTAGTAATGTTTACACTCGTCAGATTGCGCTCCAAAATTTTCTCTGACTTCTATGGGCAAGATAGACTTAAGAAAAAATCAGCAGCTAGAGATAGCGAGCCATTATTTTTCTTTAACTATCTCTAATTTTCCCTTAGAATTTGAATTTAACCTTTAGAATTTGAACTTTAATGAATTTCGAGAATTTTTCGTACAACTCCGATTGTAGCAAAAATTAATATGTAATTTTGGCGTGTCATATCGCACGTTTAAAAAAATGGCATAATTTTTCGTGCATTCTATAACGCCTTATAGTCATGCGTGAGAGAGCAAATGATATTGTCGATAAGAATCAAAATCGGTACACAATTCCTTCAAAGTTGCTTTGTGGACGGGCAAGGTTTAAGGGCCATCGTCATTTGGGGATGGAAACATATCCTGTGAGCTCCGATTCCCCACCCGTTTTGGCCGTTTCAGGCGCTCGGTCGTGTAGATATCTATCCCCATTTACTATAGATTATCTTATTTTTAATAATTTTTGCAATCATCGGATTGCGCTCCAAAATTTTCTCTCAACTTCTATGGGATTTCAAGAAAACATCAACAGCCATATATAGCAAGCCATTATTTTTCTATAATTAATTCTAATTTGACTTTAGAATTTGAATTTACCCTTTAGAATTTGAACTTTAATGAATTTTGAGAATTTTCATACAATTCCGATTGTCACAAAAAATGATATATAGTTCTGGCGTGTCATATCACGTGTCTTAAAAATTGGCATTATTTTCCGTGCATTCTATGGCGCCTTTATGGTCGTGCGTGAGAGAGCACATGGTATTGCCAATAAGGATCAAACTCGGTACATGATTCCATCAAGGTTGCTTCATGGACGGGCAAGGCTTTCGGGTCACCGCCATTTGGTGACAGAAGCATACCCCATGAGCTCTGATTCCCCATCGGTTTCCTCCGGTTTGGGCACTCGGTCGTGTAGAAATCGATCCCCCTTTACTATAGATTATCTCATTTTTAGTAATTTTTATACTCGTCGGATTGTGCTCCAAAATTATCTCTCAACTTCTATGGGCAAGATATACTCAAGGAAAAATTAGCAGCCATAGATAGCGAACAGTTATGTTTCTATAATTATCTCTAATTTCGTTTTATAATTTGAATTTACCCTTTAGAATTTCAACTTTAGTGAATTTTGACAATTTTTGTACAACTCTGATAGTCGAAAAAATCAATATGTAGTTCCGGTGTTTATATCATGTGCACAAAAAAATTGGTATAATTATTCGTGCATTGTATGGTGCCTTTATGGTCGTGCATGAGAGATCACAAGGTATTGCCGATAAGGATCAAACTGAGTACACGATTCCGTCGATGATACTTCGCGCGCGGGCAAGGCTTTAGCGCCATCGCCATTTGGTAATAGAAGCATATCCCGTGAGCACCGATTCTCCACCGGTTTCGTCCGGTTCGGGCGCTTGGTCATGTAGATATCGGTCCCCTTTACTATAGATTATCTCATTTTAATAATTTTTATACTCTTCGGATTGCGCTCTAAAATTTTCTCTCAACTTTTATGGGCACGATTTACTCAAGGAAAAATCAGTAGCCATAGATAGCAAGCTGTTATTTTTCTTTAATTATCTCTAATTTTCCCTTATAATTTGAATTTACCCTTTTGAATATGAACTTTAATGAATATTGAGATTTTTTGTACGACTCCGATTATTGCAAAAATTGACATGTAGTTCCGGCATGTCATATTGCACGCCTAAAAAAATTGGCATAATTTTTCGTGCATTCTATGGCGCCTTTATGGTCTTGCGTGAGAGAGCACCTCGGTACACAATTTCGTCTAAATACACTAGCAAGTGCACTAGTCGTTCAAGTAATAAAGCGAAAAGAGTAAGGATGTTGAACCCACGAGGACTAATATAACCTTGCCTTATCTAATTCTAAAGTTATTAGAGAAAATATTAAATTCAGTTTAATTCTAGAAAATGAAAGTTAAGAAAAGATGAGAAAGAATAAAATTCTAAAGATGAGGTCAAATGAGATCAAATCTGATAAAGTTGGAAGATTCAGGACTCTGTCTCATCACTAAATCAGATTGAATCAGAATTGTTTAAAATATGAGCCTTTAAACAGGCACAATCAACTATCTCAAATTCATATTAACCGGGACGTTCAAACGAAACCACCCTAAATCAATCTAAACCTAAGATGCTTTAATGATGCAGTTCTTAAACTGTTGACCACTTAAGCAAGTCCAATCAACAGGCCACACAATACAAAATCTTCCGCGAGTAATCAGATTGTGAAATGCAATGTTATGACTTAGAATTCAAAGATCAATTTTCTCTTGCACTTAGAAGAATAAAATTTGACTACATTAAACAATCAATAATCAAACTGAATAATCACCACATAGAGAAAAGAACATTAAGAGAATAACAATCATGTTCCAAAAGAAATAATTCACTAAAATTCAATCTAAAATAGGATTTTGAAGTTCCTAACACAAATAACTAAACAAGAAAAATAGTTCTTCCAAAAGAAAATAAATCAAACTCTAGATCTCTGCAGATGATCTTCAATATTTTGCTCTAGTTTTGCCTCCAAAAGATCAAAATTTCGCTCTAGGCTTCGAATAAATCTCTCTGGCTTCGACCTGTAGAATAATCTTGCTCTTCCTCTTCTATCAGAATATGTCTCTTAATATCCTCCAACCTTTGTTTTTCTTCCCTTTTATACCTTCCTCCAAATAAGGGTTTCATAGGATTGTGCAGTAATCTCCTGTTCAAAACTGCTTCTGGATGAATGGTTGCGATGAAACCTCCATAAAACTCTTCCATATCCTTAGGAATGTCTTTCAATCAAATCTCTAAAGTTCTTGATCAGATAGAATTCTTCCCGACCTTCGAATCTTATCAAATCTACAAAAATATCATTCTGCGGCATTCACTCACGGCTCGTAGCATCTTCTCATGGCTTGTAACATGAACGCAGGTTGGGTCGTCCAAGGGCGATTCCTCATACTTACGACCCGTGATGGATCATCACGGCCCGTAAAATGTTCTGTTGTAATTGTTGATCGCATCGATGAACGCCATGATATGCACTAACGCCTCGTGAGTTGCGACGTAATGGCCCATAACACAATGTAACAACACCGTAACGATCTGAAATTGAGTTGGGAGCTTCACAGAAAGTCATAATATTTTCATTGCGGTTGTAACATTTGTCATTACGACCTGTAATCGTACATAACGGCCCGTGATGGCTTGATTTCTCCTTCTATCCTTACATCACAGCCTGTAATGGCTCATCACGACCCGTGATGGCTCTTGGATGCTGATATATGCTCCTTTTGAGAGTTGATTCCAGCCCGTAGCCTTTCCAATTGATTTCCTACAAAATATACACCAACAAGAGTAGACTTTGGACTTGAAATAATAAGAACAAGTAAAAATAAAAAAAATATATGCATGCTATGCAATAATAACCCAAAATCATGCCTAATGCAAGTCCTAAAATATGTTATGAAATGCAAACACCCCCAAGCTTAAGATCTTGGTTGTCCTCAAGCAAGCACAAATGAAGACTCAAGAAAATTTCATCATAATCTACATCATGTAGACAATTACTTTTCTACTACTACCCTCTTACATGTGCATCAAAAGAGCATATCACCTTTACCCGAGTCAGGCTACATAGGATTTATGAATCTTATACATATTTAAACAGTCTCAATCTAAGCCTTATGCAAAAGAAAATAGTCTATCAAGTAAGAGCATCATTATTGAATATGCATGTATCAAGTAGGCTCATCCTTTTTCTTAGTAATAAAAAAGTTTTTAATTTATGCAAGTTCTCATCTTCAACAGGGTCCACATGGAAGTCCATGTTACGAGCTTTCAACCGATGGATCCCAACCAGTTGGTCTTAAGTCACAAGGATTAAAGAGTCCCCTACGTGTATACTCACTCGAACATTCCTAGGTTATATGTGAAGAGCTGAACTAGAGAGAAGTCAAGTTGATACTTAAGTAATTCTTCATATTGCACATGATGTTCTGTGTAGTGGGCTTTCAACTGATGACTCCCGGGCCAGATGACCTTAAGGCAACAGGTATTAAGGAATCCCTCGAGATTACTTGCCCGAACTCATCAAGGTTCCAAAGAATACTTAGAGTATCAAATTGCTCCTCTCAAATGTTTTCAGATATTCAAATTTCACACATTGCTAATTTTTTCAAATATTAACTTTTTCAACCAACATTTTCATCTTTCGATAAGCCCACAAGATATTTGTATGTTCAATAAAAATATTATCACTCTCAAGGTTGAAGAAATAGAAATATAAAATGCTGAGCAAGCCTATCATCTAAGAATTCATAGTTTTAAGTAACAAGACTCAAGTTTCAGTATTCAAGTCTCAAGTGATAAACAATAAATAGAGTAGCAATTGAATTTCATAGATCTATAAGACGTCCTTGAGTTTGACTAGAGAGACAATAAGATGTTAGCAAGTGTTAGTAAGATGTTGAATGATATTTTTGGATTTTGGATTTTTTTTTGGATTTTCATAAAAGTGCAATGCAATAAACCAAAGATACATATACAGTACATAAACAAATATGATGCATGAGAATGCAACTCCCCCAAGCTTGAACTTAGCACTGTCCTTAATGTTTAAGCTCAGCAGAGGGAGGATACACAAATGTATGAAAATAAAGTAAAAATGACTTAAGAAAGCATAAAAGAACATATACGATCTGGATCTACTCCTGTGGTGGCGGTGACCGAGGATGCTGGTAGAATAGCTGCACTCCGTAATGTCCCTGGTCCACATGATAATCATGTATGCGTCATACCATGTTCTCCATCCTCCATGATGATCACAGAGATCCCGATTGTTTCCCTGCAAAGAAGTTAGATTGGAATACGTAGCAGAGAAGTCAAACATTATCGGAACAGTCCATTTGTCCGATAGATAGCTGATCTTGCTGGGGGAGAGTTGGCCATACTGGTCATGACCTGTGACAGGTGGTTATGGGCCGTGAAGGACTAGATCACGCGACATGATGAGCTGTAACGGTTAAGTGGAGACGTGAAATGATTGTGCGATGCTTCATCACGGCCCGTTACACGTTGTAACGACCCGTGATGGGCATGTAACGGTGCAAGAGGAAAGTTGTAATGAATTTTCATGATCCGTGGGTCGGGTATTTTTGGATATTGGTCGATTGCCATGGATGACTTACGACTCGCGACAGAAGGTCACGGCCCGTGAAAAATTGTTGGCTCATATCGTTCGCTACGACGCAGTCCGTGATAGAAGTATCACGACTCGTGAAATGGGTTTTCGAGATGTTATGGCCTGTGATAGAGTATCACACCACGTGATGGTGTGCTTGCTGAAACGGTGCTGGTCGTGATATCTTCTTGTGGGGTTTGATCTTACGTCATGTGACAAGGTGTCACGGTCTATGACAGGAGAGGGCTCAAAATATGACCAAGGAAACTAGATGCCTAAATGACTTGACCAGAACTCTAGGATGAGGAAATGCACCACTAGTTGCAGGAAATTGCTTGGTTGCGTTGTGACTAGTTCTTGCAATGTTCTCTTGGTGATGAATCTGATGGTTCTCCTTTATGTTCAGAATTGTGTAGACTCCTTTCTTCACCTAGGACCTGGTCACTACAAAACTTGAAGAAATTTTGTGAGAGAGTACATCCTAAAACAAAATGACCTAACTAAAACCAAATGAAACTAAAAAGAAAAGTAAGAGAGTTTGGTTGCCTCCAAACAAGTGCCCTTGTTTAATGTCGTAGACTCGACGTCTCCAATTGATGTTCAAGGTTTTAATTGAGGGAAATTGTGAGCGATGATGCACCCAATTGTCTCCATCTTTTGGTAACTTTCTGTAGTGATTTTTGCTTTGTCCTTGTTGTGATATTTCAAATTCTCCTCTAGCTGAATTGGAGTTGGGCTCTTTGGTCGCCATTGTTTGGATGAACTTGGTGCATCTGATCTTTATGGTTGTGTGGCTGGTGATGACAATGCAGATGGTGTCGGTCTCTCCTCATGTTGTGGTGGATGAACAAGAGATGAAGCTATAATGATTGGAGTTTCCAGAAGCGAGCTCTCCTTTAGACTCTTCCATCTTCTATATTATAGGCACTTGTATCCTTCACTCTCCACTGAGCAATCCGTCTCTTCTGATAGTAATGTTTTCTAGGTTTCTGCCTTCGTTGATAGAAGTTCTGTTGGTGGCATGGACATATCATAGCCGGTGATCCCCCAGCAGCTTCTTGAGATGCAGCAATTTGAGAAGACAACAACACAACTTTCTTCTCTAGTGCTTGAAATTTTACCTCCATGGATTCAAATTTGAGTTGAAATTCTGCTGGCAGCAGAGTAGGAGGGAGATCGTCAATCCTCTTGTTGTGATCTTTTAGATGTGTCAATTGAGTTTCCAAGTTGTTGATCAGTTGGTCTTGCTACGTAAATTTTTACTGGATTGTGAACATGTCCTCTAACTTGACCCTTCACTCTAATGACTATTTGAGGACACCACCTGCCTCCGTATTGTGTCCTTTAATTTCTGAAATCTGTTTCTCCATGATTTTGATGTACTGTTATTGCATGGAGACTTTCTGCACCGCCATGCCCACCATATGTGCCAGCATGACAAGCGGATCCAATGATATGTCTTCTTCTTGAGGTTGACAGGATGGCTTGCTAGCACTGTGTCCAGACAGATTGATTCCAACTTGAATAATTTCTGGTGTGTCTCTTTGTTGATGACTCGATGCTTCACACTGCTCAAGTTTGGTTCCTCCATGAACTTCATCTTGCTTTGAACTTTTGTTCTTGCCCTCATATTGTGATTTTGATTTCCTTGCTTCTTCACCATCAAGGGTACTTAATTGATCAAGTTGTGTATAATGATATCTCTTGAAAACTAGCACAACACTAACAAAAACGTGAAAGTATTTGCAATAGTTATTCTCACGTGACAAGAAATAGAAAATAAAAATCTCAAGTTACTAATGAAAGTAGACAAGTAAGCTAACAATTAATCCTCGGCAACGGTGCCAAAAACTTGATGCGGTCTAAATACACTAGCAAGCGCACTAGTAATTCAAGTAATAAAGTGAAAAGAGTAAGAATGTCGAACCCACGAGGACTAATATAACCTAGCCTTATCTGATTCCAGAAACAATAGAGAAAAGATTAAATTCATTTTAAATCCATAAAATGAAAGATAAGAAAAGATGAGAAGGATAAAATTCTAAAGATGAGGTCAGATGAGATCAAATTGAATAAAGTTGGAAGATTCATGACTCTGTCTCACCACTAAATCAAATTGAATCATAATTGCTTCTAATGATGGACAAAGAATTGCCTAAATTATGATCCTAAACATGTGCAATCAACTATCTCAAATTCAAATTAACCGAGATGTTCAAACGAATCCACCCTAAATCAATCTAAACCTAAGATTCTTTAATGTTGCAGTTCTTAAACTTTTGATCGGTTGAGCAAGACCAATTAACAGACCACACAATATAGAATCTCTCGCGAGTAATTAGATTGTGACATGTAATGCTAGGACTTAGAATTCAAATATCAATTTCCCTAAAAATTAGACGACGAATTATTTTACACTAAACAGTCAACAAAAGGCGTTCATGATCATCTCAGAGTAAGAACAACAATGAGAACAGAATGCATATTCAAAAGGAACAATTCATAAAAGTAATTCTAAAATAGGGTTCACAACTAATTAACACAAATAACTAAATAGGATAATAGTTCTTCCAACAAAAAAGAAATCAAACTCTTAATCTCTGCAGAAGATCTTCAACGTCTTGCTCTTCTTCTCCTCTGAAAATTTGAATTTCGCTCAAGGGTTCCAATAGATCTCTTGGGCTTCAGACTTGTAGAATAATCTTCTTCTCTTCTATCTATCTTCATCAAAAATATGTCTATGAATATCCTTCAGCCTATGTTTTTCTTCCCTTTTATACCTTCCTTGATGCATGCATATTTTAACATATTTTAGGACCTGCTTGTGCATGATTTTGAATCATTTTCACGTTTGCATGCATCCATTTAGTTCTATATTGATTCATATTTGTCCAAGTCCAAAGTCTACTCTAGTTGGTGTATATTTTGCAAGTAATCATTAGAAGAGGCCAAGGGAGCACTGAAATTGTGGAAATAGCAACTGAGGAAATTGTTCAGCCACAGTCACGAGCTGTGACAGGAAGTTACAGGCCGTGATGCAACAAGAGATGCAATCAGTCCAATGTCACGAGCCACAACATCAATATTACGACCTTGGCAGTATAAGGCAACACTTCAATTCAACCTGTTATGGGTCGTGACGGCTTGTTACGGGGCATAAGAATGAAAGTCATGACCGCAACATCTATATTACAACCTTTGAGAAGCCCCAATGTTCTTGTCACGGGCCGTAACGAAGATTTACGGGCCGTGAAGATGTCTAGGATATCAGCAGTTGCAACATCACGAGTCGTCATGCATTGTTATGACATTTCCAGTAGGCATCAGATTACAAATTTGCATATTACGGGTCGTGAGGACTTGTTACGAATTGTAATGTGATGGTGACACCTCGAAGTCGCCCGATCTGATCATGAATTACGAGCCATGAAGTGTTGTCACGGACCTTGATGAATGAAGTCTAATTGGAAATGGTGTATCTGGGATGAACTTCATACCTTGTTTAGTCATGAACATTTTTATTAGTGAGTAGTTCATTTTAGGGAGTTTGTGAACCGTAATATTGATTGGATGATTTTATAAATTGTTCATTTTGAATATGCAATGTCTTCTTAATATTGTTCTTCTTCTGAGATGATCTTGAATATCTTTTATTGACTGATTAGAGTAAAAGAGTTTGTGGTCATATTTGTAGGAAGAGTGGATATGGAAATATAAGTCTTAGTATTGCATATCTCAATTTGATTATTTGTTTAAGATTCAGATTGTGTGATCTATTGGTGGGTCTTGTTTAAGCAATCAATAGTTTAGGTTTGCATAACTATATTGCATCTAAATTTATAAATTATATGAGGTCGATTCGCTTGAACATCCTTATAAATTCTGAGATTAGGATAGGTGATTGCACCTGTTGAGGGGATCACACCTTTAGCAATCCTAGTCCATCATTAGGAACAATCTGTGCTTAACTGAATCCAATCAAAATTAGTGGTGAACAAACCCCTACCTTCTCCAGACATTGAATTCATCTATTCAGTTATCACATCTATACTTCTTCTTATAATTATTTTCCTTAATTTTTGTTCTGAATGTTAAACAAACATTCATTGAACTAATTATCTCAAATCGCCTTAGAATTGATTAAGATAATTCACAACAATCCTCATGGGAACGATATCCTTTCTCATCTTCTATATTACTTGTGCATGATCAGTATACTTGTTGGATTTTCTTTTGCATTGATGGATTAACGCAACAAGTTTTTGGCGCCGTTGCCGGGGAATTATTTGTGTTTTGTTTTACTTATTCTCTAAGGTTTTGTGAGAAATATTCTGCTATTTTGTTGTTTATTCTCTTTTGATTGTGCAGAATCAAGTGAGATAATTGCGCAACCTGGATTCACCAGGAAAGGAGAAAGGATCTAGATCAAAAAGTCATAATACAAGAAATGCTAGAGTTCACATAGAATTTGATCCGAAGATAAAAAAGATTGTTCGACAACTAAAAAAGAAAGCAAAGCACTTAGTCATGGTGGCAAATCAAAACAATCCAAATCCAAATACCTTACCATCTCCACCTGTATATAGGACCCTGAGAGATTATACTCTTGGTCAAGTGAATGACAATCCCTAGAGTATCACCTTAACAACAGTCAATGAAAATCAATTCCAAATTCAACATGGTACACTCCAGATGCTGCAAAATGATCAATTCTATGGAAACCAAGATGAAGATCCTTTCAGTCATGTGCGCAAATTTCTGCAAATTGTGCTCTACATTCAAGTTTAATGATGTCAGTGATGATGTTGTAAGACTTCAACTGTTCCCTTTCTCTTTGAGAGGAAAAGCTGCTACGTTGCTGACCACACTCCCTGCTGGCACTATAACAACATGGGAGGAACTCAAGCAGAAATTTTTCAACAAGTATTGCCCTCCCGAGAAAGCAGTCAGGCTAGTGTCTCACGTTAAGTCTTTCTTTGCAGAAGGAGACTGAAACCATGCATGAAGCCTGGGAAAGATTTAAGGAGCTGGTTGCAAAAGTCCCACATGACAATATCCCGCTGCATGAACAAATTCAATACTTCTACAATGGGGCAGCTCCTGAAGTGAAAGACAAAATTGATACATCTTCTAGCAGTTGTATGGCTGATAGGTTTCCTGAAGACATCTATTGAATCATTGAAAATTTAGCCCTCAACAATTGGTAGAATGAAAGATGCATGCCTAAGAAAGCTAGGATTTATCAAGTTGATAATTCTACTCATATCTCAGCCCAACTCGAAATAATCAACAAGAAGATTGAGAGCCTAATGATCAAGTCTGAAACTGCCTCAGTAAATGTTGTGCAAGCAGCTTGTGATTTCTATGGTGGAGGGCATCCAAACCATGAATGCCCTACACGAAAAAATTATATTACCTCTCTCACGGAGAATGCAATTTTTGTGGGCAACAATTATTTTAGAAATAATCAACAGGAAAACTATGGGCTTGAGCAATCAACCCAACTATTCTTGGGTTCAGAACAAAGGAGCACCTCCTCCTGGATTTCAGCAAAGAAATGAAGAGAAGCCTAGATCAAACTTAGAAGATGTCCTGGCTAAATTCATAAATACTGTAGACACCAAGTTCTCTAACCAAGAAGCTTCTATAAGAAACTTGGAGAATCAAGTTGACCAGCTAGCAATTATAGCTGGTAGGCAGCCTGACGCTCTTCCAGGCACCACCGAGAAAAATTCTAAAGAGGATACCAAGGCAATCACATTGAGAAGTGGAAACCAATTGGAAGAGCAAACACCCAAAGTATCCAACAATTCATCTCAATCTGAAATCATACAACAGGAAGACAAAGAATCTGAACCTCCAAAGGAAATCTAGAAGAAAAGACTCAAGCACCTGAAGTTCCAGTGAAAGTGAAGGAGTTGCCTTATCTTCACAAGTACAGGAAAGAGCAGTTGGACAAACAATTCCCAAAATTTTTTAATGTGTTTAATCAACTTCATGTGAACATTCCTTTCCATGAAGCTCTTCAGCACATCCTCACATATACAAGGTTTAAGAAAGATATACTCTCAAAGAAAAGAAATATTGAAGAAACTGGAATCATCAAGATGACACCAACCTGCTGCTTTGTTTGCAAGAGAGATTTACCCCAGAAAATTAAGGATCTTGGGAGTTTCAACATCCCCTATACTATTGGGGATTTTCATTGTGCCAAGGCTCTTCGTGATTTAGGGGCAAGCATAAACTTCATACCATATTCTATCTTTCAGAAATTAGGCTATGGGGAGCTCAAGGAGACAAGAGTAACGTTGCATCTTGCAGACCAATCTGTCAAAATACCAAAGCGGATACTAGAAGATGTATTGGTTAAAGTTGACAAATTTGTGTTCCCTACAGATTTTATTGTGTTGGATATGACTACAATTATTCTAGGAAGGCCTTTCCTGGTCACAGGCAACACACTGATTGATGTGAAGGAAGGACAACTAACACTAAGAGTGGAAGATGAAAACTTTGCTTCAACATTTCAGATGCCATGAAGTGCCCAGCTGACCTATCCTCAACAGGCAACACACTGATTGATGTGAAGGAAGGACAACTAACACTAAGAGTGGAAGATGAAAACTTTGCTTCAACATTTCAGATGCCATGAAGTGCCCAGCTGACCTATCCTCATGCTACAATATCAATAGCCTGGAAGAGGAGCATGTTAATCCTTATACATGTCATGAAGAAAAACTTGATGAAGAGAGTCCAAGTGAAGTAGATGAAGAAGATGAGAAGAAGAACAAGACAACAAATTCTGAACCGAAGGAACTTCCCTCTCACCTCAAATACGCATTCCTAGAGAAAGACAAATACCTAGTAATCATTTCAGCATCATTTACTGAAGAGATGGAAGAACAATTACTTTGCATATTGAGGAAGCACAAAAAGGCATTAGCATGGTCAATAGCAGATATTAAAGGTATTTCTCCATCCATTTGCATGCATAAAATTCTGATGGAAGCAGATATTAAATGCCAGAGAAGATTAAATCCCACTTTGAAAGAGGTGGTCGAAAAGGAGGTAATCAAACTCTTAGATGCTGGAAATATATATCCTATCATTGATAGCAAGTGGATTAGCCCTGTCCAGGTATTCCCAAAGAAAGGTGGGATAACTGTTGTGAGCAATCAAAACAATGAACTTGTGCCTACTCGAACAACCACGGGATTGAGAGTCTGCATTGATTTCATGAAGTTCAATGAGGAAACACGCAAGGATCACTTTCCTCTTCCATTTATTGACCAAATGTTAGAACGTGTTTCAGGCCATAGCTTCTATTATTTTTTGGATGGATATTATAGTTATAATCAGATTGCAGTAGCGCCCGAAGACCATGAAAAGATAAAATTCACCTGCCCCTATGGGACATTTTTCATATAGACGAATGCCTTTTGTATTGTGCAATGCCCCAACAACCTTCTAATGTTGCATGATGGTGATATTTTCTGATTTGAACGAGAAGATTTTAGAGATTTTCATGGATGATTTCACCCTATTTGGAAGCTCATTCGAGGACTGCTTGGAGAATTTGTCCTTAGTCCTACAGAGGTGTGAAGAAACAAATCTGGCACTCAACTGGGAGAACTTCCACTTCATTGTTAAGGAAGGCATAGTCCTTGGCCATAAAATTTCTGAGAAGGGGATAGAAGTGGACAAGGCGAAAGTTAATGTTATTGCAAATCTACCACTGCCAACTAATGTGAAGGGCATAATAAGCTTTTTGGGCCATGCTGGTTTTTATAGAAGATTCATCAAAGACTTCTCCAAAATATCTAGGCCACTTACTAACCTTCTCTCTAAAGATGTTATGTTTGATTTTAACTCTGATTGTCTAGAAGCCTTTTTGCAGCTGAAACAAAAGTTGGTGTCTGCCCCGATTGTTGTTGCACGAGACTGGACCCAACCTTTTGTACTCATGTGTGATGCGAGTGATGAAGCACTCGGTGTTGTTCTTGGGCAGAAAAAGGAGAATGTGTTTCATGTAATTTATTACGCAAGTAGGACACTTACTCCTACCTAGCTCAATTATGCAACAACAAAGAAGGAATTCCTAACAATCATCTATGCATTCGATAAGTTTCGCTCTTACTTGATCTGCTCCAAAGTTGTTGTGTTCACAATTCATTCAGCTATTCACCATTTGATGATCCAGAAGGATGCAAAGCCTAGACTTATTAGATGGATCTTGTTGCTGCAAGAATTCGATGTAGTTATCAAGGATAAAAAGGGAAGTGAGAACTTAATTGTTGATCACTTCTCGAGACTCGAATCAACTCCAGAGGAAGAAACACACATTTTGGAAGACTTCCCTGATGAGAAGATCTTCTCCATTTAAGTGGTAAACTCGGTAAAACATCTAAACCCATGGTTTGTTGATTATGCTAAATATCTTGCATGAGGATTGGTACCTAAAGGGTGGACTTACAATCAGAGGAAGAAGTTATTTTCTGAAGCACTACCTTTGGGAAGATTCATACTTGTTTAAGATTTGTGCAGACCAGGTGATCAGGAGGTGCATACCGAAGGAAGAACATAGTGACATCTTGAGGCATTGCCATGGACTTGAAGCTGGAGGACATCATGGGCCAAATAGGACTACTGCCAAAGTCCTCCAATGTGGATTCTACTGGCCAACTCTTTTCAAAGATGCTCAGGTATTTTATAGGGCATGTGATAGATGCCAAAGGTCAGGTAACATCTCGCACAAAGATGAGTTACCTTTGAATAATATGATTTTCTATGATATATTTGACGTGTGGGGCTAGACTTTATGGGACCTTTCCCCAAATCTCTGAACCATGAAAACATCCTAGTGGCTGTAGATTATGTTTCCAAGTGGGTAAAAGACATACCTTCTCCCACAACTAATGCCAAAGTGGGTACCAAGTTTTCGAAAAAGAACATATTTACAAGATTTGGTACACCTAGGATTATTATTAGTGATAATGCACCCATTTTTGCAACAAACTTTTTGCTAACTTACTTTCAAAATTTGAGACAGATTGAGTACCACATACCATGCCCAAACTTGTGGCCAAGTAGAATTGTCCAACGGAGAGTTGAAAAGAATTTTGGAAAAAACAGTGAGCGAATCTAGGAAACACTTGGCTCTCAAGTTAGATGATGCCTTGTGGGCCTATAGGACGACCTTCAAAACTCCCATTGGCATGTCGCCTTATAGATTGGTGTTTGGGAAATCTTGTCATCTTCCTGTAGAGATTGAACACAAAGTATACTAGGCCACCCGATTTTTGAATATGGATCAAGACCTAGCGGGTAAGGAATGCCTTCCGAAACTTAATGAACTGGATTAATTCCGGGGAGCTTATGAAAACCACAAGTTGTATAAGGAGTGCATTAAGTTATCGCATGATAGGCACATCAAGCAAAGAGATTTATGCCTGGTCAACTAGTACTCTTATATAACAGTTGTATGAGGCTATTCCCTGGCAAGCTCAAGTCTAGATGGACAGGACCATTTGTAGTAGTTGACTCATCCCCTCTAAGAGCAATTGAAATTAGGACCCTGGATGATAAGCAAAGATTTAAAGTTAATGGGTATAGACTCAAACATTATGAGGGTGGGCATTATCCTGACTAACTGTCAACGGTCAACATTTTGAACTCATAACGGAAGCATGAGCAAAAGTTTGCTAATGACTATAACTTAGCACTTTCTTATTCTTAGGTTTTTAAAATTAGGTCATGGTCAGTCATAGGTTTTTTGTTTGTCGTGTCCCTCAATTCTGGTCAAGTGAAGTCATCCTAGCGTCCTATTCAAGTCCAAGGTGTCTGGTTGCGTTAGTTGCATATTTACAGCCTTAGTACCTATGTTTTCGTCCACAATGAGCCGTGATATCAAGTTACGGCCTGTGACGCCTGAAGTCACAACCTGTAATAGGACATCACGACCCACAATGACCCTAGCTCAAGAGTTTTAAACCTGTAATGGGTACCACATTACGGCCCGTAACACTTAGAGGTCAACATATTCTGTTAGACTCACAAGCCGTGATACTGCTCTCACGGACTTCACAATAGCAAACTTTGGAAGCCAAAATTGTATCACGGAACGTAACAACTTATCACGGGCCGTAATCAAATTCCTGGAGCAACATTCAATGTTTAACGAGCCATGATACTTCCATTACGGTCTTTACAGTAGCCAACGTCGTCAGCCAACAATTGGTCACGAACCGTGACATCATATCACAAGCCGTAAGTATGATTTCAAATGAGCATAAACTGTCAATTTTCCAAACACGACCCGTGAGGAATCACATTACGGCTTATACAGAGCCGACATTTTAGCGCACATAAATGTCACGACCTGTGATATCATATTATGGGCCATAAGTCATCTAACTTCGATGTCCAAAATCTGAAAGCTCTCGACCCACGGCCCGTGAAATTTCATTACGACTGTTGCCTTGCACCGTGATATGCTCATAACGGGCCGTGATAGTACATCACGGGCCGTGCCTGGAAACGACCCAACGCTTTCTAAAATAGCTCATCTTATGACCCATGAAAGCTCATTATGGCAGCCGCTGAACCATTATATTCATATCATGGGTCGTAACCGTATATCACGACCCATGAATCAATGTAGCCAGTATCTGCATTCGAGTTATGGACCGTTACAATAAGAGAACCATTATTATATTCATATCATGGGTCGTAACCGTATATCACGACCCATGAATCTAGTAGGCATATCAAAACTATTTTCAATGACATCCCAAATGTCACTGTCCATGGAACATACGTAAGCTTGCAATCTAATCTTCCAATAAGAGAAGTTAGATGCATTAAATAGAGGTGGTCTAGAAGTAGACTGTCCCTCACCTAGGGTAAAACTATTTGATGTCATTTACAATCTAGATTGTTAAATCTGTACGTGATTTGTATGCAGTTAAAAATTTGTGAGCGACCTAGACTCTGATACCAATTGTAAGATCTAGATGGCACCAAGAGGGGG
>LTAE01009439.1:0-18565 GCA_001647135.1 Pontederia paniculata
AAGAGGGCAGACGCGGGGGGCTAAGAGCGCAGCGGCGGTGGGCGGGCGAGGGCGCAGACAAAGATCACGAACAAAAGTAAGTGAGAGATTGGATGTTTTAGCGCACGGGTATTAGCGACATAATTTCTGTCGCTAGTTCTGTCATAAATTCTGTCGCTAATGACGACGAAGAATTTCTGTCGTTAATTCTATCACTAGCTTGTCGCAAATTTTATTTTTTTAACAAAAATGGCTCATCTTACATCGTCATTATCCTGTCGTTATACTGTCGCTCTTAGCGACAGATTTGCGACAAATATTTCTGTCGCTAACCGACTGTCGCTAATCCATCATATTCTTGTAGTGTGAGATGTATTTTAATAAATTTATTTATTCAACCAAAATTTTAAAATATTTATATTTTCTTAAAAATATATTGTTCAATATCTTTTTAATTTTTTAAGATTATTTTATGAACTGTAAACTTCAAATATTTTGTCCAAACATAAATTTTCTATTCTTTTGTTTATATAAAATAGTATATTAATGAAGTTCAATATTTTTCGAGGGTATTTTCAATAATTTTTATTTAATAAATTTAAATTATAATTTATGTACTAGTACTTATATATATTATAATATAATATTATCGATAATTTATAAAGTGATAATTTATTTTAATGATAATTTAAATTATTTATTAATAAAAATAAGAATCTGTCAATGGGCCTCGGCCTTCTAAAAAAAATGATACAATTTATAAAAGAACAAATTATATAACAAATGGGATATCCACTCGTTTATATGCTGTTGCATGTTGCATGCATATAATTTGGATCTACTGACACATGCATAGGATACTACTGCAAATCGCATTCATAGAGACATTCTCGGAAGCACTCATAAATTGATTTAAAAAATCACAATTATCCCACATTAATTGCCAAATGCATGTATATGAGATGGGAAGCGAAATATTATTCTACATGCATGATATCGTTAAAGACAAAGGAAAAAAAATGCATGCATTAATTTTGCTATTTACGTACCTTAGGTACCTAGGAAAAAACAGTCAATGGATTGCGAAGTCTGCTAAAAGGATTCAATTGAAGTGGATGCATGAAGAATTCTTTTGCCACTTTAATTACTTCATGATGATATAAATACAAATATATAATCAAATTGCATATAAATATATATAGTTAACTTCTATAAACATAAACATTAAATGAATCTTATAACTAATTAATGATCGAGGACATGTTGAACTAGAGGTTAATTAACTTCTTAAGTTGGGAACTCAACTTAGCAGCCATCTTATAAGCTTGTCAATATCTTTCACGAGAGTGTTACAGCTCTGAGGTGTCGTTTTTTAAATGTGGACATTTAACAGAAGAAAAGTCATAGGAAAATTCTTTCTTATCCTTAACTGATTTTCCGATATTAAAATAATGTATAACTTTAGAAAGTCAAAATAAAATAATCCTAAAAATACCAACTTTTAAATACCTCTTAATTATATGAAATTTAAATTCCAATTCCATATGATCAAGACCATATGGTTCAAACTCCTAAATCGATCACTTTCTTTCTTAATGACTCATCGGAATTCAAGACTGCGCATTACATTTGCAGCTGAAAATTCAAGCCTTCATATCAATATATAATATATGCATAAAGATTGTGATTTAATGTTTCGGGATGTACTGAATCATTAATCTATATAATTATGTTTCCACTGTGCGTGTACATGTAACTAATATATGATCATAACTTGCGTGGATTTTTCTTGTTAACACGTAGGCAATATTCATATCTTCAAGCATGCAAATTGCACAAGATAATTAATTAAATGGAAGAGATATCATGTCATGATATGATGTGCTAGAATTATCAAGCTATAAAGACCAAGAAAATAATTATTAAGAGGTAAGGCATTCATATAAAAGAAGAAGTTTAATTTCTCTAACCTAGTTTTTGATTTCAAACTTGTGGCACATAAAGTCTTACGCAGAGGTTGGTAAATGATATGCACATATGTGTATGTGACTTCATCTAATTTAATAATTTACACCTCAGCACTGAAGGCAAGATATATAAGGTCATGAAGATAATTATTAATTTTATATCTGATATGTATCAGCATAGCATAGATAAATATCTAATAAAGTCAAGCGTACGTAAATAACTAGCCTTATAAATAGTAACCAGGATTAAAAAAAAAAATAGTAACCAGGAATTGTCAAATCCTGCAAAACTTTGTCACGATTAATTTTTGTGTGGAATAAACAAAACTGGTACACTATGAATCTTTTGAAAATTTCTATTTAATTAATCCAAAACCAGGAGGACTTACATGATAACTAGCAATAATATGCATGCAGGATATTTTCTCAGGATTAATATATGATTCAAGTGGCAGACTAATTTAGTGGCAAGAGAGTCTTAATTAGAAGTAAACTTGGAACTCCAAATAGTGACGAGAAATAAGGAAGTGGGAGTGATCAGAGGAAAACAATATGCATATGGCCTCTAAAGATGGAAGTTATCATATCACGAAACTATCAGCTGGACATGGTTTTAGATATGGGTTTAAAGTTGCTTGCAAAACAATCTCTCCATGTCATCATCTCAAGGAAGCAGGAGCCCAAATGACGATTGTTTATTTCTTCATTCATTTAGTTGTCAGTTGTGGTCAATTTGCTCTACACAAGAAGAAGTAACTTTCTTGCAGAAGAAAAAGAAAATCCAACTCTCAGAGCAAACAAAAGCAGTTTGACTTCATATTCGCCAAAACAACAATAATGACAAACATATAGAAAAAAAACTATGATATTGTTGCTATATAACAGCACTACCTAGATCATCACTCTTAGTATAAATTAAGGTATAAAAATGCGAATCAAGTCTATATCTACCATGAAGCATATTGGATCATCTGAAATCATTTTCTTTTATCATGAAACCTATTAATTAATAAGATTGAGGTGTTCTCGATAGCTAGTTATAAATAAAATATTTGTCCTGAACACTGGATTAACATGCAAGACCAGTAAGGCAGAAACCACTTTGGAAGAGCTGGTCATCAAATTAAATAATTTATAAATTAATTAACCAACTATTTAGACCTTACTGCTCTTCCACTAAATATTCCACCTGATCCGTATGAATACCGGACAAAGCAAGTGTGAGAGCGCAGGTGGATCTGATCGAATTATCAATTTAATAGCTCCAAGTTGAAGAATTAGGTAACTATTCTATTCCTTAAAATTAAAGTAAACTAAAGTTATACAAATATCATGCATGCAGCTCATTATGCTACTCATCATAAAACCTCGGAACATCATACAGCTGCATGATAAACTACGTGAACGTGAAGACCCACAAACAAAAACAGGATGCTGCTAGCTAGCAACTGGTATATATAAAAGTGCAGGGTGATCCAAGCGTGCATGCATGAAGCTAATTATCTACATCCATGTAAAAATAAGATAAATAATTAATTATATATCCACAACAGGTGTATATATTATTAGTAATATATGAATAAATAATATCTAAACAAAGACTGCTTCATTGCAGCTTCGCCCTCAGGAAGTCCATATCAGCCGCAGTTTTTTCACTTGGAAAATATATGAAAGTAAATCCATGAGATGATTTATGCAAGTTGTCGAGTTTATCTGAGAAGTCAAAAATATCTTCTAATATCACAATTAAGTAATTCAACAAATCTTCATAATTATGATCTTCTTAATTGGTCTTGATCGGAACTTTGAAGAGCTCGAATGCTTGTAGTTAAACAATTAAGTCATATGATGCGGGACTTTCGTGGATGCAATTTTCATTGATTTCTAATTGGTCGAATGTCAAGGACTTCTGCCAATAATGATATAATTAACACATAAATTACATATAGGACAATAAAATAGTAACTGAAAGCTGATCAGATCAAAATATCTAGCCATAAAACGTCGTTTTATAATTAAGATAGAGTAGTTATAATCAGATATTTACATGTTATTATTAATTAATAACTTAGATAAAGCAATTCCTTAGCTCAAGTCCTTATTGATTAATATCATACATTAATTATGTTAATCAGCTAGTGTTAACTTCTTGCTGGCATGGTACAAATTTGACAGTGACTGGTTGCTTACTCCAGAAAAATATCATAAGTGGAGTGGTTTGTAGAATTATCAATGTTTACCAGAAATTTGATTGAATAGTAAAAGATAGGAAAATCAAAGAAAAAAGAAAGCAAATGTTAAGATCTGCCAGGAAAATGGACCAATCCACAATTTTTTTGACTTGGACCTTATTTGGGCTGTCTATTTTGAGAGGAATTAATTTGACATGAACATGCTGCAGTTAGTTCTTTTCTATTAGATTTTTATATTCAGTTGTTTGAACTCCCTGAATTGGCCCAAATTAATTTAACAAAAGAACTCATTTTTCAAAACATTTGAAAAAGAAAAGGTGAATGATTTTCCATCTTCCTTCTACAATGTTTTCAAAAGAAAAAATTATACCTGCTATTTAGAATTATAGGGATTTTGTTTTATATTTATAAAGGTCGAAGGTGTTTGGGAAGGTTAAAGAATTATTATTAAAGTAAAATAATTAACAAGAATAAAAACACCTAATCCATTTTTTTTTCTTTTATATTTGTTGAATGGCTCAAGATTTGATCACATAATGCATTAATCTTTTCCAATATTTTCTTAGGTGTTCACCAGGTCGGATCGACCCGATAAACCCGACGATCCGAATCGACCCAATCTCAATTGAGTCGGATCGGATCGTTGGTCGGGTCGAACTCGAACCGATCCGATCATAATTCGATCACCAACGGAACGGATACGGATTTCAATTTTTCGAACCCGATCAACCCAATCCAACTCGATGACCTAAACTTTTCTATATTTTTTATAAAATTTAAACTAATTTATTCTTAATAAGAATTTTATATTACTTTAAAATTAAAATATATTACAAATTTATACTTTATATCCTTTAAATCATTATAAAACATTAAAAAGATATGTTGATTTATTTTTAAAAATATAATTGATATTAAGTACTTAAAAAATAATTACAAATATATGAAAAAAATAAATGAGATAAACCGATAACTCGATCCGATCCAACCCGACTCAATGACGGTTTGGATCGGATTCGATGACTACTTTATCATCAACCCGATCCAACCCAACCCGGACAAAATCAATCGGGTTGTATTAGATTTGAGTTCGGGTCGGATCAAGTCCGACCCGTGAACACCCCAACCCCTACTCTAATTGATTCTAAGTTGATACTTAACTTTAATTGTAACTAATTGATTTTTCAGTTATACAATTTTCTAAAATTGACTCTGTTTATATATTATAATATTGATGTGGCAGCAATCATCATATTTATTTTATTTTATTTGATAATGTGATAGCCAAATTAACTGAGAGGTAAACCAATTTTTCCAATTAGAAAAATTATAAACATAAAAATAAGTAGTTATTAAAAATAAAATCTTTATTTTTTTATTTTGAGTCCTTAATTTTTTTATATTAGTAATTTTTCAAAGTTATAGTGATTCATGTAGGAATAATATGTGAATACTAATCGTTCAATCTTTTAGAATGTTAATTATATGATTTCTATTGTGATTGTTTTATCTTTGTCGTATATATATAATAAATATTAAATGCTTAGTATTGCATTAAATAAAGTTTGAATTTAATGCACTTATTGAGCACTTGATATTTTAATAAGAATATTGAGCATATCTTAATCACCTAATACATAATCAATGATGAATATCTTGAAAAAATTTGAGCATGATTTTTTATTATTTTGATTATTCATTATTGATTATGTATTAAATAGTTAAGATATGTTCAACATCTTTACTAAATACTAAATGTTTAGTATGTGCATTAAATAAACTTTTCGATAAAAAAAATGTAAAAGCTTTTTAAGTGACCTGGAATTTAAAGTGCATAAAAAAATCAACAATCAAAATGTTTACCGACACGAGGATCGAAAATTGGAAGAAAGAATAATTAAAAAGAAAAAAAAAATCAAATTCAACCAGAAAAGTGAGCATGCGGATCAGGCCACGAACTTTTTGACTGAGACCTGTCAACTTGTTTTCAAACTTGGAAGAGCCCTTTAGAGAGCCCAAATGTCGTGTAGACTCGTTAGGCTCGTCTAACTATAACATAATTTTCCATGCAATGACACAAAGGAGCCATTAAATGAAATCATAGAAAACGTGCTTTGAACGAGAAATATGAAAGGTCCATCATCATCATCATCTCTTGAACGAGGCATACAATGGAGGCATATATAGTTCAATTTTAACTAAATTTTCGGTGCAAGAAACTTTAGTTAGGTGTCCAGATGAATTATGACCTGTTTCATCATTTACAAGGTATCTTTCGTTAAAATTGTATGAAAATTGTTTTCATTTGAATTAGGATTTATTTACTTGTCTCGAAAATTTTCCTGCTCTAAAAAAAATATTTGCTAAAAATAAATTAACATGCATTGGGCCGCTCGCAGGCCTAACACAACGTGCACACGAATGGCTTATATAATGCGGCCTGGTTTGAGATAATGGGCCGGATGTGACCTGGTCTAGGCCTTGTAAGTCCATATCCTGCGAAGGGAGCACTTGCATGGGCGTACGCGCAGCGCGCTTATGTATGCACAGTAACGGCCCAGAAGAAATAAAATATTTTATTTTTTCAATGCTCTTAAAATGAAAATGCTCTCAATTATATAACTTGCGACTGCCTTTCAGTTAAAGATATAAAAAAATGAAACCACTCTTTTCCTCTTATATATATATATGCTTTTACAATTTCAGATAATATTTAAAAAGAAAAAAAACTTTTTTTTATTTCAGAAAAGAAAATAAAAGGCCCTTAAATTTCCACATTCAGAATTGCATGTCTTCTCATGTCCATTTTGAAACAAATATTGTCGCAAGATAATCAAAGTGCCTTTCCTAATTAAATGGTTTTTAGTTAGGAGGTCTCACCCTTTTCCTTCTCCTTTTTTTCTTCGATTTTTAGTTAAGAGAAGAAACACGGTTAATTATTTTTTCGTCTAAAATTATTATTATTCAAATAAGAATAATTTTTACTAGTCCCTTCATTATCAATTTTTTTTAATCCAAACATATCCTCATTTTAGCATGCATCTCTTAGCGCCATTCCATAGTTGTCGCAATTGAGTTGATAAGAATACCGTTAGATGAGCTATGTGGAGAATATGATTGTTTATTTAGATAATATGTAAAGCCCATAATTAATAATTATGGGCTTTACATATTATCTAAATAAACAATCATATTCTCCACATAGCTCATCTAACGGTATTCTTATCAACTCAATTGCGACAACTACGGAATTAATAATAATAATAATAATAATAATAATAATAATAATAATAATAATAATTATTATTATTATTATTATTATTATTATTATTATTATTATTATTATTATTATTATTATTATTATTATGTTCATTTTGAATTGTTTAGCTCAAATATCATAAGATCATTCAAGACTTTCAAGTCATAGAGGCCTTTAANATTATTATTATTATTATTATTATTATTATTATTATTATTATTATTATTATTATTATTATGTTCATTTTGAATTGTTTAGCTCAAATATCATAAGATCATTCAAGACTTTCAAGTCATAGAGGCCTTTAAGACCCTTAAGCCCAAAATCCCATCTAAGGCCTTCATTTCTTCTCTCATTTCCTCTCGTACTCTCCACCAAGAAAGCACGATTATAATTAAAATTTATCTGTCTCATAGTTGGAGCTCATCCAAAAGGTTGTGAGACAACAAGAGGAAGAAGGGACTAGAGATTTGGAGAAGAGTAAGGGATCAAATAAAATAAGGAATCAAATGCTAGAAGGGAATGAAAAAAAAAAGAGTTAACTCTAAACACTAAGATATGCAATAAGTAAACTCATCTCATTCCATTTGATTGAAAAGAGGGCTTAATTTTCTTATTATCTCATATATATGATTAGAGAGCTGACAAATTATGATTTATATGCAAGTATGTTCTATAGATTAAGGTTCATTTGCCCTCATGTTGATTTGATTTAGTATTTTAATGAATGAAATGTTAATCTTGTATGATTGAGATTAAAATATGAATACTTTTCTTATGATTGAGATTCAGTCCTAAAATGTGTAAGTGATGGAATCCTAAGAAAATTTATATAGATTTATAGTTATGCTTATGCAAGTTTGAAACGTCAAATAAATGTGTTACATTCTGCTTAGATTCTATAATTCATGTTCAAATAAAGTTTTGAATATGTTTTACTTCTTCAAAAATTGTGTATGATATATGGATGGATAGATATTAAAGTCTAGTCTCCGTGGGATCAA
This sequence comes from Pontederia paniculata, assembly GCA_001647135.1. Taxonomy (NCBI): domain Eukaryota; kingdom Viridiplantae; phylum Streptophyta; class Magnoliopsida; order Commelinales; family Pontederiaceae; genus Pontederia; species Pontederia paniculata. The sequence continues at coordinate 8,402 of LTAE01009439.1, forward strand.
GAATTAGTGCAATCTAAGATGTATCTGGAGAGTATGATTGAAATACTAATCTACTATCAAATTGTCTTGAGCAATGACATATCTAACTTGTGAAATTCATCATAAATTGTAAAAATCAAATTGATCAATGAAATTTATAGAGTAGTGGTATACATGTGTTACCTTGTATTACAATTTTTCATGACTGAAAAAGAATAAATTTATGAGGAGTTATTGATGATTTAATATTCAGTTGTGAAAATCATGAATGTAAAATCGATGGACAATATTGTAAAATTTCTTGAGAATGAATGATGAAGAAGTAGGATACGTAGATTTTATATGTTAGTCCCTTAGAAGTCTAATTTGAAGAAAAAAAATAGAATTTCTCCAAATGGATGAATATGGAATTGCTTATGATTTTTTGAATTGATATTGTGTCAAATATGTCCAAAGATGAAACTGAAAATTATATATATATATATATATATATATATATATATATATATATGTATATATAATGTTCATTCCGATGAGAATTAACCATTTCATGAACCTTATGACGAATCAATTGTTCATATTTTGGGTATGTTATGCTACCTTGAGAGTAAGATAAGTTAACGTATGATTTTATTATGCTATGAAATTTAGATTGTATGATATGAAACCGTGGTCGAAATCAAATTTTCGTGATGAGGTCATCACGGGTCAAGAAAAAAGGGCTTCTTGCCCGTGAACATGGCTTCACGACTATGATGTTGTGAGAAAGTGATTACCGACCATGAGCCTATTCACGCCCACGAAAACATATGTATTCACGACCATGAAGTGGGTCTCACAGTCCGTTAGTACGAGAGTCAAGCCTATCAAGACGAAGACACTACCATGAAGACTAAGACACAACCGTGAAAAGCTTGTCACATGCAGTGACATCCCCTCATGCTAAATTTATATGATTTTAATCCTAATTGGATGTTAATTGATAAATTATATGCTATGTTACTTGCTCATAAGGTAGAAAACCTTGTTGATGTTTGACAATCACCTAGACATCGGAATGTATGCTAAATTCCTAATTAGGTTAAAACATGCAAGAATGATTGCTATGCTTGATATATTGTAAAGAAGATGAAGCATGATGAATTAGTCAAGACACATTAATAAAGGGTGCCTTTCACTAGAAATAATGATTGGACATCCGAAGATGAACCCCGAAAATGGATTTGGCCTAGCTAGCCAAAAGATGTATTAATGTTACCCGAGACTTTTCATGTAAAGATAAAAATTGATTATATGGTGTGAGTCAAGGAGAACTAAAAAAAATCATATGATTAAGATCTAAGATCACTACAAGAAAAATGATCATTAATGATCAAATACTAATGACGAAATTAAAAAAAATAGTCATTAATAATAATCATTAACGATGAGTAAATAAAATTGTCATTAATTAATAAATTTACAAAGATGAACAAAATTACTCGTCATAATAAAATATGATCCGGTTCCTTAATAATAGTAATTATTGACCACATATTTAATTCATCTCTAATAATCAAGTAATTATGACCGTTGATATTTCCGTTCAGATTTTTAAAATTAATGATTAAAAATCCCGTCGTTGATAATCAATTAATTGGCGGGTATCTAAAATAATCTCCCTCCAATAATTTTTTTATGAAAACCTTTAGCAGATTTTAAGATAATCAATTTGTTAATTAATGAAAAGATCTTCTTAAGAATCCATTATGCCAAAAGAATTTATCTACACTGTTTGATAGAAAATCAAAGATAAAATCATAAAACAAAAAAGGAAAATATTAAATAATTATAAAAGGAAATATGGTGCTCATCTACACGTTTCTTCTCGATCGATGACCCTTCTCCAACGAAGAGTCTCCGTGCCATTGCTGTCGTGCCTACTGCTGTGCATTGCTCTTGCAATTGATGTCATCTCCCATCTAACATGTTATCTCTCCACCCTCCATCTCCCTCTCTTTTCGCTGCTATTACCTCTCCAAGTTCCTCCTGTGACTCTCTCTCTCTCTCTCTCATCTTGAAACTTGTCACGCTGTACCTATCCTGTCCTGTCATGCATCGCCCAACCCTGATATGCCCTATGTTGTCGCGTTGTGCTTGTGCCCTATCTGTCCTGCCGCGCCGTGCCCCGCCCTGCCTCGTCAGCTGATGCCCTATCATGCCACGACTGTGCTCTGCCACATCCTGCCTTGCCCTGCCCAACTGCGCCTCTACGCCTGTGCCCAACCTTTCCATGCCCTGTCGCACCCTGCCGCGTTCTGCCTTGTCCTGCCACCGTGCCTGTGCCCTGCCCAGTCGTGCCGCCGCGCCTGTGCCCTACCTTTCCATGCTCTGTCGTGCCCCGTCGTGTCATGCCTTGCCCTGTCGCCGCGCTTGGTCCCAGCCGTGCCTATGCCCCACCTTTCCATGCCTTATCGTGCCCTGCCACGCCTTGTCCTACCAACGTGCCACGCTTGTGCCCTATCACGTCCTGCTCTGCCCTGCATTGCATGCTTGTGCCCTGCCCTGCCGCGCCTTGCCCTGCGCGTCATGCCTATGCATTTCCGTGTCCTACCCTATGGCGCTTTGCCTTGCCTTGCCACGCCCTACCTTACCCTGCCCTGTCGTGCCCTTCCTTGCCACGCCGCTAATGCCCTTCCGCTGCTGCAATAGCACCATCTATCACTGTTGTTACCGCTGCCCTGCCTTCCCTCCCTCGCTCTCTCTCCCTCTCGTATTGAAACTTATCGCCGCTGATGGCCTGCCTTGTCGTGTCGCTGCTGCAATGTTCACATTTTTGCTTGTCACAAAGATTTGCTTGATGATAAGCGTTATAGGCTTTATGATAGATTTTTTGATTTAAAATTCTTTAGCTCTTATGCTCATAATTATGTTTCTTTTTCCACAATCAATGTGAAAAATATTTCTTGATGCACCTTTCACATGCATATATGGTTATTGCTTTTCGAAAATATATAGGTCCGTCCCGCAGAGACTTCGCCCCCCCCCCCCCCCCCCCCCCCCCCCCCCCCCCCACACACACACATCATAAAATTCTAAATTTTATTTCATAGGATTTGTCTTGGAGTTGATGAGCGGGTTTATGCAATCCTGTTGCTAATCTTCATCTTCATAGAGATAATTGTACTCAACCTGATGGCATATGTCCTCTAAATTACTCTTCTTCATTCTTTGGTAAGCTTATACCAAATGTTTCATTTTTTAATGTGCAGGTGTTTGTAACAGGTATCATACTTATTTTTAGCAAATCAATAAATTTCCTACTTCTTTCCTAGATGTATTCATACTATTGTTTTTCGTATGTATCCAGAACCAAGAATTTAGTTTAGGAGTATTGTTTTGAGTATGTATCCAGAACCAATAAATTTAGGTGTCTGTAAAATATCTTAGCATTTTTTAGGAGAGATTTTAGGAATTTTTTAGGATGTTTGGTGCATTTTCGTGTACATAGAGAGGAATATGAATGTCTGATATTCATTACTACTTTTTCATGACTGTTAAGATAGAAATGGAACTCTGAACTGAACTTGAATAGAAGGCTTGATTTCTTTCAATCCAACTGGGTACTCTTTGCAGGATTTGATATGTTATTTGTGTTGAGTCGACAGTTACTGATATACTTTAATGTTTATCCATGTCTAGCATGTGTCATTTATTGCATGTTTGACCTCGTCAATGCTATATTTTATCTTTATTGCATATTTATTACCACTTTAATGTTTATCCACCCTGATAACCTTTTTATGAAAAAGATTTTTCTTGGGTAATGTTATGAAAAGGATTTGAGCAACATGTAAATATCAGTTCTGATTTTCATCCTCCGACAACACTTGTTTTTTTTTTCTATTTTGATGGCAAGTGAGAATATGATTTGAAAAAAATCTGAATGCACTCGAGTTAAACAGAAGTAGACTAGAGGTTCGTTTGTTCAAGATGTACTTGCACCAGAATGGGACTTGTACCTTTTGAGCTTATGAACTATAAGTAACTGTCAAATACGTAACATATTATCGAATAAGACTTGCTGGACATTGATTTTTAGTTTCACATTCAGGTTCTAATTTGTACATCCATCTTTAAGTACTATATTTACATTTATATCATGTGCTTTGCGAGTCAGGAAGGAGATCAGAAGGCGAGGGCTCAATCTCGATCGTCATGGGAGAAGGCGAAGCTGGTATACGGTATTGTCCAAAATTGAAAAAGAGTGCATTTTTTTGACACATTGTATTATCATGACAGGAAGTCCATGTGTGCTTGTAACATTCTTCTCGCCTCTTGTCAGCTATGATGTCATGACTAAACTTTATCCTCTGTTACGCCCTTGAAATTTCTTATTACGAGGCAAAAAAGGCAATTTGGGATCTTGGACTTTCTTATAACAAAATTGATGCATGTATCAATAATTGCATGTTATATTGAAATGATGATATGTATTTGGACTCTTGCAAAATTTGTGATGCATCTAGATGGAGGAAGGATAAAAATATTGGGGAAACAAAGTGTCAAAATGGTAACAGTCTACCAATAAAGACTTTACGTTATTTCCCACTAAAACCAAGACTTCAAAGATTATTTATGTCCACAAAAGCTTTTTCTTTAATGAGATGACATCATGATAAAAGAATTGATGATGGAACATTAAAGCACCCTTCTGATTCGATAACATGGAAGTCATTTAATGAACTTCATCAATCATTTGTTGTTGAACCTCATAATGTTCATCTTGGACTAGCTATTGATGGCTTTCAACCATTTGGTAACTCAAAAACTCCTTATAGTATTTGGCCCGTGGTAGTTATTCCTTATAATTTACCATCTTGGATGTGTATGAAACAAGAAAACTTCATTATGTCTATGCTTATTCCAAGTCCACAAAGTCTTGGAGATGCTATTAACATTTATCTCCATCCTTTGATTGAAGAATTAAATGAGTTATGGGAATTTGGTGTTGAGACCTTTGATGCGTCAACTAGACAGAATTTTAAGATACATGCAACTTTAATGTGAACTATTAATGATTTTCCAGCATATGGAAATATGTCAAGATGGAGTACTAAAGGAAAGTTGGCAGACCCATGTTGCAACGAAGATACTTTCTCTATTAGATTAACTAATGGAAAAAAAAACTTTTGTTACATGGGTCACCGACGTTACCTTCCTCTTAATCATAGTCGGAGAAATAATAAGGAGTCATTTGATGGCACTAAAGAACAAAGTTGCCGCCAAAAGGTCTTTCTGGAGTTGATCTATTGAATCAAATGCAAGATCTTCATGGGGTTAAAATGAGCAAAGATAGAAGGATTAAGATATCACATGACAATAGAAAAAATAACTGGAACAAGATAAGCATTTTTTTTAGCTTCCATACTGGAAAACTCTCTTATTACGTCATAATTTAGATGTAATGCATATTGAGAAAAATGTTTGTGACAATATCTTTGGAACAATAATGAGTGTGAAAGGGAAGATGAAAGACACTATCAATACTCGATTGGATTTGCAAGTAATGAACATAAGATCAGAACTACACCCAACAAAATAGGAGAAAAATATGAAATGCTTGATGCATGTTACACACTATCATTTGAAGAGAAGCATAAATTATGTTCTTTTCTAAAAAAATGTAAAGGTCACAGATGGTTTTCCATCTAATATTTCACAGTGTGTCAACCTTAAAGATCATAAAATTTTAGGCTTAAAGAGTCATGATTGTCATGTTCTTCTGCAACATTTGCTCCCTCTAGCCATACGTGGTATGCTATATATCTAAATATGTGCACGAGCCACTTATTGAGCTATCTTTGTTCTTTAACATTGTTGGGTCAACGGTTTTGAAGATAGATGAGTTAGAGCTATATGAATCTCAAATACCCATAACACTATGAAAATTAGAAAGGGTTTTTCCTTCTTCATTTTTTGATGTATGATGCATTTGCCAATTCATTTAACTGGTGAAGCTAAGATTGCTGGACCAATTCATTATTGCTAGATGTATCCTGTGGAACAATGGTTATATTTCCTAAAGTCGCCTATTGGTAATATGACCTGACTAGAGGGTTCTATTGCAGAAGATTATATCGCGAATGAATGTATGACTTTATGTTAGAGGTATCTTAATAAAATGGATACCAAGTTCAATCGAAGGGAAAGAAATTTTGATGTGTAACTAATCTAGATGGTGGATTATCTCCTTTTCATCAATCAGGAAGAGCTTTAGGTGCTGGTAAAAAAAGTATTCTTAGCGTAAATGAATTGGTGCAGGCACACACACACCCAAATTGTGATGAAGTTCAACCATATTTAGAGTATGAACCATCTTACTTATTTATTATTTTTCCTATTTTACTTAGAAATCTTAGTTAATGTGCAATTTTCTTTATTTTTGTAGATAATTTTCACAAATTCAAGCTTATATGTCTAGGAACATGTCTAATATGGAATGGAATAAACAAATTATTGGTTGGTTTAAAGTCAAGGTAAGCAGAATATGAATTGTTGAAAAAAAGTTTTAACTAATTAAATTTAATTCTTATTATCTTATTCATGATAGGTTGCACGACTACATAAAAAAGATAATCATCCAATCATGAAGGATTTACTCTCATTGTCGCGGGCGGTCTCACAAAATATATTACAAGTTTTAATGGGTACATTATCAAGGGTTATGGATTTCATGTAGAAGATTATGATAAAGGTTTGAAGACTCAAAATAGTGGAGTGGTTGTAATAGGTGAGAATGATGAAGATACAGAGAACATGGATTATTATGGAGTGTTAACTGATATTAGTGAATTACAATTTTTGGAAGATAAAAGAGTGTTTATGTTTCAATGTAATTGGTTTGATGTATATGACAAAGAAAATGGAGTGAGAAAGGATGAATATGACATTGTAAGTGTCAATTGCCAGCGATTTTAAAAACAAATGAGCATTTCATTCTTGTTCATCAAGCATCACAAGTTTTGTTATGCCACTGACATTTCCAATAAAGGGTGGCATGTTGTTCGAAAGGTGTAACCTCATGATACTTTTGAAATCGTGCAATAAGAGAATGAAGTAGACAACATTAAAAATTTTGCACAAAATATGTGATGAAGGTGCACTACTTTTTTTTATTAATTTCTCTTTTGTGCCTTTATATTAGTTATGTTATTAGTTGATATGTTCATTTTTTTGTTAACTTATTTGTTATTTCTTTTTTTAGGTACAATATGAGTAATGCTAAATTTGGTCGTAGGATGTTATTCAAATCAAATACAACAAAGCATGCGTTCATTGCAGCATGTGCCTTGTGAAGGGGAAGGGGCCAAGGAATAAGATCTTCATGGAATTTAAGAGCATTTAGACATTCTTCGTATAGTGCCACAAAAGCAAGATCTAATGTAGTTGAAGATGAAAAAATGTTGCGAAAAAGTGATTATATAATGCCTTCGAATCTTCACTGCTTGCGGCATGATTATCCATTTCAGTACAATGAGTTTGTGGAAGACGACAATTCATTGCAAGATGATAACATGTGCAGGATGATGAAAGCTTCCAAGACGATGAACACCTACAAGATGCTGATCGTTTGCATGAAGAAGCTAACCCTTTGGGTCAAATTACTGAAGGTATGAGAAATGTGTTTGTATTTTTGTCATTTGTATTTTTTTAAATTTCAAAAAAATACCTATTGATAAACAATTTAAGTATGTGCATGTTCAAGTGATAATAAAAAGAAAAGGAAAGCATGAGGCAAAAAATAAGTGCAATGATGTAGCAAGTCTTCCAAATGGAAAAAATGAAAGTGACATTTTATAATAATCGAGTTGTAGGATATAATCATAAATCATTCTCAAGACATCTGGGAAAAATTGTCCATGACCAAAATATTTGTCCATTAACGATACATGCATGGAAAGAATTTGGAGAAAATGCAAAAGAACACATGTGTGCAGTTGTTGTGATAATGTATTTGATTTTATTTCATTTTTTGCTTACTTTATATAAGATGAATGATAAGTGAAAATAAACTAATTACATATATGCGTTTGTATGTTTCATTTTGCAAGACAAATTTGATAGTGATGAAATGAACATTCATAAAGAAAATAATTTTGACCATATGAAAGAACTTTGGAACAAGTGGAGAGGTGATATGCGTATCAAATACGTAAAAGGTAAGGCAATTTCAGAAGTACTAAAAAACATACCAAATGGAATAGAAAAGAAAGACGAGAATGATTGGTCAAAGAGTTCTACAATAGTAAAAGTTCTAAGATTTGTAGAAATGAATTTATCATTTGCATATATGTTTTACTATGTAAAAACTTTTTTTTTATGATAAATTAGTCATAGCTTTTAAATAACATTCTAATATTGTGCGGTATGTTAATATAAGAATCAAATGAATGAAATTATACAAATAGAGCTATGCTGAACATGCCTCATCGATCTGGAAGCATGCCCATTAGAGAGATTATTTATCAACATGTGATTTAGCTAGTTAACAATTTTTCCATATTTTATTTGACATTATTTGATATGTTTAAACATCTAGGGAGAAAAAGATGGCAATCCATCAGATGTGGACTCACAATTTTCTTTGAAACACGCAAACATAATAATAGGCTTATTGATCCAGTGGCAATTGAAAGACATGTACGTTTAATTTTTTTTTGCTTAAGTTCACTTTTCTTTTTTGCAAAAAGATGCATTAATCCCTTTTTCAATTTGTAGGTTGAAAATGAAGAATTAGTCTGATCAGAACCTACACTTACTCCCATTGAGGTAGTAGAGCGATGCTTTCAATTTCAAAATCGTAGTCATGTAGTTGGATTTGGAGGTGGGATAAAGTCTAAGGGTTTGAGAGGAAATAATTCAAAAAGTGCATTACTAATTAAATGAATTACACGCCACTCGAGAAGAGAACAAGTCTATTCAAGAAGAGAATAAATATTTGAAGGACCTCTTAAATTCTATGGATAACCAAATGCAACAACTAATGCAACATTATTTTGGTGGATAATCCAGTGCTCATACTCCACCATCACCGTAGTAAGATGTTGAAACTTGAAGATGATTGCCAGTACGTTCTATCTTCATATTGCTTTATGTTTTTTTTGAAAAGATAATACTTTAATTTAGTTATTTTTTATTTCTGGTTCAAGGAGTTATTACTTTGCATTTATTAAAAATAATTATAAGATCATTTATTAATTTTACAAGTACTAAGGATATGAAATTAAAAATAAAGAAATGATCGATGTTCGGATAGTGGCTCAACCTCTACCTTTTTTGTTTTAGAAAGAAATAAGGATGCAAAGAACTTTTTGTTGTTCTTTTGTGAAATCAAGATTGTAAGCATGCAAAGAACTTGAATGCTTAATGTTACAAAACTTGAAAGTTATGAACATTTTTTAGTGAACCATTTTTTATTTGAAGTTATGAACATTTGATTTGGTACCTCAATTCATTTTAAGTGTTAAATTATTGTTGTGAAAATGTGTGGTTGATAATGGTTTAAATGTGTGCTGAAATGCATTATGATAAATATATGTTAAATGTGTCACTATCATGTTTAATGCATTGTAAACAATCGTATGACGATTATTTTTTGTGAAAAATGTGTTATTAAAATTTTTAATGACAACTTTTATAGTGGTTGTTAATATCTTTTTATGCTCAATGATAAACTTTAAAGACCAACTTACTAGTCACTAAAAATAATTTAGTGACTAGAATATAACTAGTCATTAATATACTTCAACGACGGGTATTTTAGTCGTTAAATAATATTAACGACCACTCATCATTTGGTCGGCAAAAATATTTAATGACCAAATAGTTCGACGCCAAATATTATTAATGTATACAATTATTGATCATAAATGAGGATTAATGATGCGAGCAAAAATATACATGTTGCACGCATCTATTTCATGTCATTTTTAGGCATTTAGTATAGGTTTATTTATCATTTTAGTATTTTATTCTTTATATTTTACCTATGAGTCAGAAACTACCAAATGTTCTCTTTGGTGTGATTTTCAGATAAAAGGTCAAAACTGCACAGAATCCGGAGTAAACAACATACCCGAAGCTTTACGGAAATTTAGTGCCAACTCGGGCCGTTTTGTCCCAAAACGGTCCGTGTCAGCCCAG
>LTAE01009441.1:0-12177 GCA_001647135.1 Pontederia paniculata
TATATATATATATATGAAGCAGTGCTAATTAAATAATATCTTTTATCAAATAGCACCAGTTTTACTAGTGTGATTTCTGCAAGTACACTCCCAACCGTGGTGGTGGTACATGTTAAGAAACCAAAAGTTTATGCTAGATGCATTTGACAGATTGTCATGCTATGAGGAATTGTATTATGCATGCCACTAAAAAACCACAGTAGCGTATTGGAAAAGAGCCCTGCAATAATTTTGTGGAAATCAGCCAAATGAGGCAAGCCAATAGTTTCCCTGTCATAAGATGGTTTTCCGAGCAGTGCCACATCCAGCAAATCAATTGCACAAACACAGTGCAAGTGCTCACCCACTACAACCCTTACTAATACTTATTCTCACCAAAAGCTACAATCAAATACTTTGTCAGTGGAGCTGCATATATAACATGCATCAACAGGCATATGCAACATCAATAATTTATGAGCGATAGGAGGCAACCAAGTGCATGTTCACCATGTTCAGCTTCCCATATGGAGGAGCAATGAATGTTAAAAAGAAAAAAAAAATGTAATAGAAGTATTCAAAAGAAGGCCAACATGTAAGAGGGACCAAATAATGTGGATTGTGGGGACATATTCTTCCATCTTGGAGATCATATTTAATGAGGAATATTTTGGTGCGAAAATACCCCGAACCCAGATGAATAGACATGCATAGGCAATCCATCTAAAGGTAAATAAAAACTTAGTGCTCAAGTGCTTAAACTTTCGGATGAAGGAATTTTATAATGTCTTAAATCGTACTCGATAATTCCATTTTGGTTTCAAATATATTATGTAACTACCCAGATTTCATCCTCAATTTATCTCTAAACCTAACTCAAATTTTATCCTCTCATAAGTTTAATCTCCTCAGATTTATTTCCTCCAAATATATTTCCATAATTAGAAGATTAAAGATTTTATCTCCTCAGATTTTTATCTCCTCACAAAGTTATCTCCTCAGATTTTTATTTTCCCAAAAAGATGTTTCCTTATCTATCAAGAAGGAAATAACATTTGAATTTCGAAATTGATCTTTGAATCTGAAACAAATTCAGATTTGATCAAAGACCTGAATTCCTAAACTATAAATTCATGCCCTCAGAAAATATTATTCTCTTTTCTAAAGCCGGCCCTAGCTTTCTTCTTCTCCCTCTGCCCCTTACCCAAAAGTCTCAAGGTAAGGCTGAAAAATCTATCTTCTGCTATGATTGATCATCTCCTAACTTGGGGAAGTTGTAGGAGAGGAACCGCTGCAGAGGAACACCGAGAACGCGTGAAGGAATTAACACCGAAGCTTAGGCCTTAAGGTGTGTATTCTGGCGGATCACTTGTAGATCAAGATTTCATATAGTTGATCATTTTCCTAGAGTTTTAAAGATGATTCATAATCCTCTGAATAGTTATTTCATATTGTTGATCATGTTCTAGGGATTCCTAATCCTCTGAATATTAATTTCATATTGTTGATCATATTCCAGGGTTCTCCAGATTTTTCATAACCCTCTGAATACTTTCATGATTATCGTTTTTCCCTAGTCATTTGATCATACTCTTGATTCTATGTTAAATTAGGGTTTTATAAAGACTTCAAAACATAGATTCCATGTCTCCTTCTTTACTCAAAATCGTGTTTTTAATCTGGTTATAAACGGATCGGAAATTGAATTGACCGAATCGGATTTTACTGGATCGTCACGGCCGTGATGACATGTAACGGCCCGTGATATTGAAGTTCACGGTCGTGACACCCATGTCACGACCCGTGATGACCGTCTCACGGTCGTGACACCCATGTCACGACCCGTGATGATGTGTCCAGACCGAGATTGCATTCGGCATCCGACCGTGATGAGAGTTGCGGTCGTGATGGCCAACGTCACGGTCGTGACTCCATGGTCACGACCCGTAACGACACTGTCACGGTCGTGACGCCCATGTCACGACCTGTGTGATAGCGTCCAGACCCTTGCACCGTTCGGCATCCGACCGTGACACCGAGATCGCGGTCGTGATGACCGGTTTCATGGTCGTGACACATGTCACGACCCGTAACGTATATGGTCACGGTCGTGACACCCCGTCACGGCCCGTGACCAGAATGCGTACCGCGCGTCGGGATCGCGGTCGTGAACCTTCACGATCGTGATGTCCGTACGGGTGACTTACGGCCCGTGATGCAATGTCACGGCCCGTAACCACCACAGCAGATAGCCAATTTTCCCTTCACGGTCGTGACACGAGTCGCGACCCGTGACTGGAGAATTACTACTGTTTAACGGGGCGTGATGAATCTTCACGGCCCGTGACACTTGTTGTCACGGCCGTGACAGACACATCACGACCCGTTATTCTAGCCACCAGAACTCCACCTTGATCTCTCACGGGGCGTGATATCCCGTAACGGCCCGTGACATTCTATGTCACGGCCGTGACACAGATATCACGGCCCGTGATGTTCACTAACCTAGTCACTTTACCCTATTTTCTCACCGATATAAAATAGATCGATTGCAGAAACTTTTCCACTGTTGTACCCTACTTATATTATATATTTTCATGCTACGTTAAGGATATATACTAGATATCACGTAAGGGTAACAAGACAAGATTATGGTTGCCATGTGTACTGTTGGGAGTTACTGTTGTTTATCGTTTTATACCGTTAGGGGCCAGTGGCCTAGCTGCAGCTTCCCCACTCTGCTCCTGTTACTTGGAGTGCTCCCCTCCCTGTAACAAAGAGGATACTCGAGCATCCTCCCCACTTGATGGGCATTTTACTTAGTCACGGCAGGTACCCCCGTTGACCCTTATCGTTATTTATCATGGCAACTCAGAGTACGTAATTTTACTGTATCGTATGAGCTCTGTACTGTTTGGCTTTATGCTTTATGAGCTCTGTATTGAATGAACCCAAAGGCACATGAAAATATTAATATGGACAAGTCTAACTTAATCACCTATATATCACCTAGATTATTACTGTGAAAATAGGACTGTGTTGTAAAATGAGCCACCCACAGATTTGGGAAAAGATAATAGAGGAGGTGCAAAATATAGGATTTATATCTTCTACCATCAATCATATTGTATCGAAAGTCCTATATCGAAACATTGATTCAAGTACTTCATATTCCCTCTATTATACCAGTGCTCCATATTGTTTCCATTGTTCAAGTGCTTCTCATTGATTAAAGAAAGAAAGAATATTGTGGCCTTGGAGTGTTTCTCCCTATTGATTTGGCCTTATCGGATCGGATCGGACCGGATGTAGATTTAAAGCACTCTTGACATTTGGAGTACAATTCTCTATTGTTGGCCATATCGTTCTCAAAGCTATATCATTATTGTTGACCTTTGTAGGTCTATTATTTATTGTTTGGCCTTACCGGATCGACTACACTGATTATATTGATTGGTCTTATCGGATCGGATGTAAAGTGAAACCATTGTTAACCTTTGGAATATAGTTCCTTATCGTTGGATCATATCGTTCAAAGTATTTTATTAAAGTTGTATCCTTCTTATTGGCCCTTGAAAGTTTATTCTTTATTACTTGACCTTACCGGATTGATCTCAATTATTGTTCAACTGGCCTTTGATCCATTTCTGATTGGCCTTATTGTTTCAAAGAGTATTATATTATTGAAGTGTCAATGGACCTTATATCGAAATTGATGAACCACCCTATGGTTTGCACCATATGGGCATATCTGATTTATCATAGTAATATTGAGTTTCTATATTACTAAAGTTGACCAGTCTTGTCATTGTCCTTTTATTTATCGGATCTCTATCCCATTGTTTCTTGGAAATTGACCCTTATCATTCGGGCTTATTGGATCGTCCTTCCATGAATAGTCTTATTATAAAAGAATGTATCGGATTGGGTCTTTCTTTTAATCATTATCCAAATTAATATTGTCTCACATTAGGATAATTCTCAAAGTGATATTATCGAATTGTATCGTCTAGAAGTTATTGATTTACATTGTTGACTCATCATGTCACTGCCTATTGATTATATCATTATTGAGTTTATTGTCATCATGTTTATCGTTATGATTCTATATCTACTTGTGCCTTACACACTGGGCGTAATTGCTCATGGAATACTGCTTTCCCTGTATGATCCTACAGGTACTAGTTCTACAGTGGATGATGGTGCTGGTGACTACATATTGCTCGTGATGTTGCTGATGTTATGCACATGACAGGGTCTTAGTGTCATTCTTAGAGTCATTAGATTTATGACACTAATTATATTGTTCAGACTTCCGCATTTACTTTACTGAATATTATTTTAATTGATTAAAGTCTTCCGCATTTATGTAATTTTATTGACTGGTCAACAAAGTCAAATATTTGGTCAAAGGATTGCATCGTCGTAGCGTCTCCGAGTCCATATTTTGCCATCTGGTAGGGTGTGGGTTTGGGGGTGTTACATATTAGTCATTCAAATTTGTGCAATAGTTTAGATCACTCAACTTGAACTTTCAATTTTCATATCACAACTTTTTTTATTCTTTTAATATTTAGTTCACCCATCTTTTAGGCGATTTTATTATACCATGTGACACCTACATAACATATGCTTCATCCATTTTCTTTAAAAATAATTTAAAATTTGTTTTGTAATATAAAGTCATCAAAACTTTAATTTATAAAAAATGTCGTGAATAATTTTCTAAAAAATATAATTCGTTAAAAAACAACAATATCATTTTGAAGTTAGATGACGTGGTAAATATCAAGTGGCTATAAGTTTGACTAGTGGTTTAAATATTAATATAAATATATAAGTTGGGTGATTTATATATTGTCATGTAAAGAGAAGTAATTCAAATCATGATTCCGTAAACGTTTACTGATCTAAAATATGATTTTATAAAAGATAAATCATTACAGTAAAATGATCACAACAATGATATTGCAAACCTGTGTATGACAATTCAAATGTTTTTAGTCGAAAGAAAGTCTCACATTAGCATGTAATCTCTTAAAAATACTATATAATTAGAATGCATTAAGTTTATGTACACTAAAAGGTTTTTAAAAAAATCTAGTGGTTAGGGTTACGAATCATAGCCAGCCAAGTGGTAGACCAATTCTAACCTGATCTCATGCTTGACTTGATCACACAAAATTAACTTTAGAGGCTGCTCTCCTGAATGGATGTCACACCAATCCACATTAATCTATTTAAGGCTATGGTTTGACATGAAAATATCAAATGTTCCTTTGTGAGCTTGCAACCATCTTTCTCTGACATTCTTATCCTTCCTCCTTTTGACCTTGGTGAGATCTTATTGTAAATCAAATGCTCAATCAAACATTTGGTGGACATTTGCCACCAAGTAAAAAGTTGCACTTCTTTGAAGACATGAGCAAATGCGATGCTGACCATACAAGATTGTAAATTATTGTTCATAAGATAAATTTTAAATGATTAAGACTTTGATAATGTTAACTATAAAAATTGAATAATTTACCGCTCATGGTTCAGATTGCCTAAATAATGTGACATGCATTGACTTGTCAAAGATGATTAAAATAAATAACTTGTTGGACACGGTTTGGGGATGGGCCTTGGGCTTTGAGGCATAGTTAGATATAGTGGAACATGGGCCTATAAAGCTTTAACATTACTCGAGACTCGAGTGGCCTGAGGAACTAATTAGAAGATAGGTGAGAATAGTTCTTTTCTATTTTATATATTTTGTTTCATTGTTTTAATATATATGATATTAATTATGAAAGATAGAATTAATTGTTGGAAAAATACTTCCCGGAAATAACGTGATACAAAAACCTTTTTTTTCCCATTGAGAAACTAAAAATTAATTTATAATAATTTGTTTGGGTCGGAAAGATATAGAAAATCTGTTTCTTTTTTTTACTCTTAATAAAGCAATTTTGAACTTCAAAATTTGAGTCCTTTTCTGAAGGATACTATTCAACATCTTTTATTTCTGCTAATTGTGCTCTTAGTTATGTGGTCTTTTTGAGATTTTCGTAAGCCTCGAACGTTTATATTTTGGTTTCAATATCTTTTTCTTTCTATCTCCACTACAAGAAAAATATCTTTTAAAGACCAATATCTAGGAACTAATTATATTTTGGTCCCTATAATTAATTTTTAGGGACCAACTAAGAACTAGTCCCAAATTCTTGATGTTTTTGAGACAAAAATTAAATCAGTACCTAATATGAATGTATTAGATACCAACTATAACATTAGTGCTTAATAAGGTTGCACATTTTGGACCAACAAAGACCTCTGGTCCTTAAAAATAAACTTTAGGGACTCAACCAATTGGTCCCTATAGCATGTTAATTTTTTTCATGGTCCAGATTTCTTTAAAATTTCACTTAGCAATCCACACCATTCATTTAAAATCAGCCAGTACATTTTTTAACCCTAATAAGATTATTCAAATCTCTCCTCTTCATTGTGGTGATTGCTCCTCCATTTCCTCCTCCCATCCGATCTCTCCATCTACAAATCCGTCAGCAATCTCCAAATCTTTTCATCTTCTTCACTCTTTGCGCCCTTCCGACGAACACCTCATCCGCACGCCCCCAATCCAACAGAACGTCATCATGAAAGGATTCCATCGGAGCGGATCCGGAGATGGGGAGCGATGGAGCGAGCTCGGGTGGCAGCGGCGGTGGCGAGTCGTCCTCTACGGTGACTGAGCGTGGTGAGGAAGGTGCTGCTCTCTGCATGTACGTCGTCGTCGTCTGGATCTTCCTCAGCTTTACGATGATCGTCTACAATAAGTACCTCAGCTTTATGGTGACTGAGCATGGTGAGGAAGGTGCAAGCAGTCCATGTTCCCTTTTTTCATCCCCTTTGTCATATTTTCTGTTAGGTGAAAGAGCAGTGAAAGGTGAGACTTTTCTCCATTCCTTTTACCAAAAGAGGAGGCCTAAATTGGAGGATGTTTCCACTTTCCTAAAAAAAAGGACCATGGCCGTGTGACCTCTTTTGATGATTGCTCTTCTGATGCACATATGCTTACATGAAATTTATATTTATATTGTTGTTATTCTTGTTATTTAGATGGATTTGGTACAGGTGAGCTTATATTTGCTTCCCCGGTGGTCCTATTTTTCTTTCTTTATGTATGTTATTTCATTTAGCTAGTAGAAGTAGGTGACTTGAGTTTTGTTCTGAGTCTATTCTTAGTTTGATGAATGCTCTTATTTGGACTTTACAGAAGGAATGCAATTTTCTATTACTCTGTTCAGGCAGCAAAAGACTTGATCTGCTGGAGCATTTTTAAATTGAGTGTTGCAATCAATTTGACATCAGAGACTAACCAACTTTGGAGACATCATGCAACAATTGGTAGGTCATCTAAGTTCAGATATCAGAGTCAGAAATTTCAATCAAGTTTCGATAGAATTTTCGCCTAATTTGTTAAATATATATGTAGATTAGAAATGAGTAATATTCATGTATCATAAGTGAATCCTAATATGGTCTGAAACTGTGTATCATTTAGACATGGCCACCTTTCTCTCACCAACAAGTTTTTGAACTTTTGACTGATGAACATAAGAGGTCTCATGTATTTAACTAGGTATATGATATTTTTTTCTAATTTACTTTTATCTCCTAAATTTATGGGTATATTGAAAAATGAGATATCTATTGTCGCAAATTAAAATATCACTAGAATTAGTTTCACTCTATTATTTTGAATTATTTCCAATACAAATTATTATGTTGCCTTATTGATAGTCTTCAATGTTTTAACTTGTAGCATGTACAAGAAATTCTAAGAATGAACTAGCTAGAAATGATTTTTAATGGAGTGACATACACAAATGTATTATTTCTCGAAAGTGTTGTATTTTTTTTTTACTTTTGCAGCGGCTGATTTCAGACATAAATATGTTTGGTACAGCGAAGGCAAAATTAGCATATAGTTCAAATGATAGAAAACAAACATATGAGTACCAATATGTGATTTTTTTTCTCCATCTTAAATATCTCCTTTTAATATATCATTTGAATTAAAAAGATGAGTCTCTAATGATTTTTTTTGCCCTTTTTTTGCACAAGATCAATGCCAGGAACTTGAATTGATTAATTAAAAGTATATTGTTGACCGTATTCTTCTGCTGACTTGTATTGTATAGATACGTTTTTGAAGATGGGGTTGAGTTCATTAAGGAATCAGTCATGGCCTGTGAGAATGTATATTTGAATCTGTGTTTTGCTTTATGTCTTTTGTAGTAGTCATGTTTTTTATACCATTTAAAAGTGGTCTCAACATCATTTCTTTCCTTGAGCAGCATGAGAATGAGTTTCCTTCTATGTCATCTGATGATTCACAAGCAAAATCTGCATTGGAGAAGCTGCAGTTATATTACCTTTTGTCGATCCTAGTCTTATTATTTTCCTACATTTTAACTGTTTTTCTTGCTGAAGTATGCAATCATAAAGATTGATCAAGATTCTATATCACTTCATATCATGCTACTACATGTTACAACTTATTTTCTTTCCTTGTATAATGATGATTTCGATTACGCTTGGTACTTGTCAAGAAGATAGAAAGACAACTTGGGATGAGTTACACAAAGCAGTCAATGATCATAAGGTTTTTTGCATGTCATTCCACTTGTAACATTTTTTTTACTTAAATTCTTACAAACTTTAAATTTCTGAGTTATATTTAAATTCAGTGATTATTTTGACTTGGCTCCTATTTTCAAAATACTTGGACAACGATATCATGTCGAGATCCATTTTACAGCAACACCGAAAGTTGATTATATTGATTCTTTTTCTTTATCTTTTTCTCTTTTACTTCCAAGAAATATTATCTAATATCACATTGAGTTATTTGTTATGCTTCTTGCATTTGTCACTGAATAAAAGTGTCAATGATACTTGTCATTTATAACTTAATAGGTCATGTTGGATTTGATCAGTTGTTGCATTAGTATGTTTTACTCTATTTCTTTTATATTGTTGAATTTTATGTTTCAAACTTTGATTATCAATATTAGGAACTCTCGTATTCAACAACAAAGGTAATCAATTTTAATTTTAAACTACCTTCAAAATATTTAGGCATAACACATGCATTACTAAAGTTAAGTTTGGACCAATTTGTCTCCTTTGATCAAGCATGGCTACAGTGAAGTCACCTTACATGGTGGAAATCAAACTCATTTCTTTTGATGCATCAATTAAAGAATGGTGGCTTGGAAAAAAGCTTATACACATGACTTCAGGACTCACTACAAAGAAGTTGCCTACTGCATGTTTAAGAGAGTAATTGTTTATTCTTATACAAGGGAGATGCCAAAGTATCACCTTGACTTGAGGATGGAAAAAATTGTTATTCAATTTCGTCTTTTGACACACTTCTAAAGTAACTTTGTAATTGAGTTGTTTACGTTGACTTGCTATTATTAATATATTCAAGTCATTTTTTTTGTAAAAGAGACGTGGATAATGTTGAATTATAATGTATTTATTTCGTTTATAAATGTTTTTCTTATAAAGTGAATTGGTTGTTCAATTTGATTACTTTTAATATTATATTTTATTCATATTATCTATTAATAATTGATAACTATATGAGATTTTATCCTCAAATAATATTTTTAGGGATGATCTCTATACTAATTAATACATCTTTAGGGGCCAAAGTTGTTGGTCCCTAAAAATATAAACTTTTGGGACCAAAGTCGTTGGTCTCCAAAAATATAAATTTTAGGGACCAAAATTGTTGGTCTCTTAAAGTATAACTTTAGAGACCGGAATTGTTGGTCCCTAAAAGGTATACCTTTAGACACTAATGACAAAATTTTGGTCGCCAAAATGTTTTAATGACCAGCTTGCAGGGACCAAGGGGGACCAAAATTTTTTTGGTTGCAAAAGGTTGTAGAAACCAAAAATGAAGTATTAGCGACCAATATGTTTGGTCCCTAAAATCCTTTTTTGTTGTAGTGCTCAGGCTTGTGGCACATGAAATCTTCCATTAATTAAATATAAAAGCTTATCCTGATGAGAGGATAAGAAAAATAGATAAAAGAATATACTTGAATAAAATGGATGCACATTAAACTCACTGAACTATGCATCATGTGTGCAGTACCATATTGTGCACACCTACACTGATGAAAGAACAATTAACATGCAGTTGTGGTTGAAGTGGATAGTAAATCTTTCCTTACAGGTAGCAATTGATTAAAAGAGGTCTCTACTTTCTACAGCTAGCAAACGATGTTGGTGCTTAGCTTTGAAGTCTATCTATGTATATCGATCAACTTGTCGTGCCTGAACGAACCCTGTGCTTCTAAGGCAACATCCCCTTTACAATTCTTTAACTTCCATGCGATATTGATTGATTCCTAAGCTATAAATCACTGAAAAATGTTGAAAAGAAATTTTATAGTATTCCTATCCATTAATGCCGGACAACAAAGTCGTCCTGGCTTGCGTCGACCCGATAATTACTGAAAATTTATCGTGATCCAAATCTATTTCGTGCTGGAACTAAGTCCCATTTGTTGAATATTAGGTCAGGATCAGACCATATTTAAAAAGAAAATATTGTTTTCCAAATTTCCAATCCAGTTATATATATTATTAATATATAATCTATTATTTTATATATAGGTTAAGATGTAAGATAATATTTAACTAAGGGATACACTAATAATAATAATAATAATAATAATAATAATAATAATAATAATAATAATAATAATAATAATAATAAAGCAAAGTTATCAATCTTGATCTATTTTAGAAATTTGTGAAATCATAATCTCTTAAAGATATTAGATGATAAGATCTTTATGTAATCTCACTAGTCTAAACATAAAATGTCAAAATTAGATCTCAATTTTACCAAGTTTGTTTAAAAATTAGACCATTATAATTTTAAAATTCAATCTCAATTTTTATCAAGTTTGTTAAAAAATGTTATTGTTTAGAGTCCAGGCTTATATGATGGAAGTAACATCGTGTCGAGTTGCCCTTTTCCTTTCTCGATACTGGAATTACAAATATATGTAGCAAAGTTTGATAATCATTTTGCAGAACTTGATAATCAAACAAAGGATCATATGATAAAATCATCTTGATTGGTCTATTTCACGAGTAAAAAGCATGCAATATATTACCAAACTTTACCATTAAAATGGTAATCCTAACCCTCTACTTTTATGCTTATATTTCGACGCCCCATTTGAGAGAGTCCTTCAAACCTTCTCAAATATTTCGACGCAAATATTCATTTTTGTTGTAATGATAATATTTGTAAAACAAATTTGTTGTCAAGTATAAACGTTCTTTACATTTTAAAATTTCGAGTTAAAAAAACGTTATAACGTGTACTTCAGTGGTCTTACAACTTTGGTATATTTGGGAGGTTTAAAATTCCTTTTTGAACAAGGAAATATGCATTTTAGATATTATAAAGAAAAAATGTATTAGCGTGTGTATTCGATGTAATTATAGATACATAATAAAAGTATGTGAGATAAAAAATATTTTATTTAAAATTTAAAATATAAATATTTTAATTATATTAAATACACTTTAGGTATATTTGGATAGAAAAAGGGAAAAGAGAAGAGGGGGAGAAAAGGTAATGAGAGAGAAGAGAATTCATTCAATCTCAATTTAAAGATAATAATTTTTAATTAATTAAGAAGAAAAAAATTTTAATTTTTAAATCTTTTATATCCAAACAAAAAATAAGTTTTACTCTATTCTTTATTATTCTCTTTTTTCCTCAATTCAAACGCACTTTTAATTACGTAGACACGCAACATACTGATATTTCTTTATAAAAAAAAATATACTTAAGTGAAGATATAAGTTCTATATACCTCAACATCTTAGTCCAGCTTTTTACGGCGAATTGAGATAATTGTGATGCATTTTTCTATGTAATTGTCTCTTTATAAGTCCCGTTATCATCGAGCAAAATGTCAAAACATCATAATTTAAAAGTTATGACGATATGAACAATGTAAGGGTTCATTTCTTTAGTTAAAATTAATGTAATAATAATTTCTTTAGTCAACTGATGTGAGGTTTGTAGTGCTACGGGTTTATGTGATGAATTATGTGTGTGGATGGGTGTATATGAAATATGATAATCAAGTTTTAACCTCTTAA
>LTAE01009443.1:0-18560 GCA_001647135.1 Pontederia paniculata
TATATATATAGGGTTTAATGGAGGTGAATGATCAACCGTCTATCTTTAAATATATGGTTTAAATTAAAAACAACTTAAAACCACCTAACTAAAATAATATAACCACTTTCTCTCTCCTCTTTTAATCTAAACCATATATTCAAAGATAAACGGTTTCCCATAGGTGTTTCACGGTGAAACACCTAAAGGGGTGTTTCACCTCCATTAAATCCATATATATATATATATGAAATTCTATTTTTTTATCACTATACTAACAGAATTTCGATTCAAAAGCTTCACCTTACAAGAAAGTGGTGTTAGCAGAGAAAGGAGTTGACTTTTATATAAGTGTGGTTGTTGAAGATTTCTTTGTTATCCCAATTGGTTGACATATTTTACTTTATTTTTATGATCTTTTAAACAAAAATAAAGCCAATAGAGGACACAATGAAATGCTAAGTAGATAGTGATAGCCATTAGATATTAGTGGATAGAGAAGTTCGTCTCCAAAAATGGACTCTCTCGCGAAAACCCCTGACCCTTCCCTCTCCTCCACAATCCATCCCCAAGGAACACACCCTACACCTCGCCTTACTGATTCGTGGTCAAACATTGTTAGAGGAAAACGCCCAATACTTTCCAGACGGGGTATCTCCCCGGAACAACTCCGCCGGCTCCAGGAATCTACACAGGAGGAAGTGACCATTCCTCAAAGTGATATAATGCAACGACAGGAAGAGCTCAACAGCTGTGTCCTCGGACGCTTCTTTGGCGATGCCTCAGCCACATCAAGCTTGAAGGAGGAACTGCCGACGCTATGGAAACTTACAGCACCGATCCATATTGTTGAGCTTGGAAATTTTTATCTTCTTTTCAGGTTTGAAAGTCTTAATGATAGATCCCGCATCCTCACGGAGGGGCCGTGGAGTTTTAAGGAAGCTTCTTCAACGTCACCTTACCACGCCCCTTTTTCCACCCAACGGAAGAGTAGATCACTTCCTCCCCCATCTAGATCCAGTTTCCGGACCTGCCGTATGAGCTCAACAACCCTGAATCTGTCAAGCGGATCTCTGTCTGCTTTGGTAACCCTCTCAAATTAGACGAACATACTATTTGAGGGGAAAAGTGCAAATTGGCCCGTGCGTGCGTTGACATGGATCTCGCGAAGCCGATCAAGGCCGGAATCTGGATCAAGACACCTAACAACGAAAGATTTTTTCAAAGAGTCACATATGACAACCTGCCGACGTTCTGCTTTGGTTGTGGAACCACTGGTCACCTCGTCTCTTCGTGCCCCCACAGCCTCGCGAACAAGGTGGATAGTCTACCAAGGCATGTCGTCGTACAGGAGTCCAGAGAAGAGGTAGCCGGGAAGCTGTTGTACGGCCTCTGGATGAGATCCTTTCCTGCGCGGGGACGCCGAAGGAATCCACTGGCCGGAGCAGCAGCAACGCCGAGCGGCCCGGTTCGCCGATCAATTGCAAGTGAATCCTTGAACCGGGTTCAGGTAAATGAACCAGTTATTTCTGCTAACCCTTTTGTTGCCCTTTCGCAGCTTGATCCTGGACCGTCCATCCCTGATCAAGCAGCAGAGCAGGCGGCACTAGGGCTAAACGGTAATATCGGTTCTCTATGCCCTAAACCCACACAGTCTCCCATGCTCTCTCTGCATCCCACTAACTCTACCATATCACGTGACACTGATCAAAGTGTCACTCATCCCCCAACTCGCCAAGGCTCCCCTTGACGTGCTACTTCCCCCCTCTTTGCTAACTTGTCTCTGCAGAAACGCTCTCAAGAAAGATCATCTACCACCATTGAAACCTCTCCTAAGAAGCACAAGGAGTTGGTCAAGGAGCTCTCTCAACGTCTACAGGACGCTATGCAGGAGGATGACCACCCCTCAGAGGCATCCGACGAAGAAGAGGTGGACACGGAACTCCTCCAACCGCCAAGGGCTGAACCTCGGAGGCACAGAAAAGCCACTAAACGCTTCTCTCCCTCCCCTCTTGTTCTCCAAATAAAAGTCAAAGGAAAGAAAAATAAAAGCGGTAAGCCTTCAAAAGTATATAATAGTCTAACTCTTGACCAAGATTCGGATGTGCATGTATCTTACACAAGTGAAGAGTCTGACCGCCAAGATGTTGCTGGTCACAACAGAATAGTCGACCTTATTTGATCCTCACAGCCAGATATTTTAGTCCTGCTGGAAACACACTCTGATGGGAACAATACCAAAAAATCAGTCAAGAGAATAGGAAGACACTGGAAGTATATTGCACATGAAGGTAACGGTGCATCAGGAGGTATAGTTCCCGCATGGCATTGCACAGGACTGCAGGTAACCTCTCTTCAATCCAATGATCAAGTTTTGCATGCTGCCATCACCTGTGGTAACTTCTCTTTTATCATTTCTTGCGTTTATGCAAGCGTTATACCTCATGTTAGACTTAAACTTTGGCATCAGTTAAGTAAGTTAAGATTAGATGACATACCTTGGATGCTCATAGGAGATCTTAACTCTATCCTAGACCCTAATGACAAAAAAAGGGGATCATAATTTAAATTAACTAAATCAATCCGCCAACTTAAGGACCTGATTTCATCACAAGGCTTAATAGATATACAAAGCTCGGTACCACAATACACTTGGTGCAACAATAGAAAAGGTCTTGCCAGAATTTTAAGTAAACTTGACAGAGCCTTAATCAATCAACAATGGCTGATTAAATTTCCTAACATAAAATTGTCTGCTCTAGAACACATTGCTTCTGATCATGCACCCCTCCTCTTTGATACCAATTAAAAACAAAATAGGAAAGTGAAATCATTCAAATACGAACATTTTTTGTTGGAATACCAGGAACCCAGAAATATTGTTCAATAGGAATGGTTGAAAACACAAACCATTAACAATCCCAGCTCCTCAACCAAAGCCTTAGAAGCCATAAAAAAGAAAACCCTACTATGGAATAGGAATGATCTTGAAAAATTAGAGAATAGAGTTAGCCAAGTCAAAAAGAACATCCATACCCTAGAACTAAAAGATGCCTCCTCAGGACTCAATGATATAGAATTAGGAGAATTGAGATCACACTACAATCTGCATGTTGCACTCCTAAGACAAATCAGCTTAAAATGGTGGAGTAAATCACACACAAACTGGCTTAAAGATGGGGACAAAAATACAAAATTCTACCACTTATCAACCTTGGTGAGACATAGGAACAACTGCATTTCTAATGAAGACTCAAATGGTAATTTAATCACTAATGATGCACAAATAAAAGAACTCTTTGCTACACACTACAAAAAATTATGGGAGCCTAATCAACTGCCAACCCTGGACTTGAGACTCTGGCCTAGTCTGCCTCACCTAGATGACTCCTTACATTCTTCCTTAGACAAACCAGTTGAGGAGATAAAACAATGTCTTTGGTCAATGCCTTTAGGAAAAGCACCTGACCCTGTGGATTCACTAGTGAATTATACAAACAATACTGGGACATACTTGGTCCAGGCATCACATCAGAGATTTTATCTTTCTTTAACACTAATCAACTACCTCAGGGTTGGGCTAACACCTCCATTATCTTTATACCCAAGAAAAAAAAACCCTAGATTGGTCAGTGATTTTAGACCCATTGCACTCTGCAATGTCCTCTATAGAATTATAGCTAAGATTCTGGCAAATAGAATTAAACATGTTCTAGGTAACCTCATTGATCCAGCTCAGTTAGCCTACATCCCTAGAAGATCTATTCAGGATAACATACTCATAGCCCAGGAATTAGCTCATTCAATTCAAAAAGGAAGAAGGAAACACATGCTAATTAAAATTGACATGGCAAAAGCTTTTGACAGGGTCTCTTGGCAGGCCATCATCCAAACCTTAACCACAATGAATTTTCCTAGCAGGTTTATAGGATGGATACAGACATGTATTACCACACATGTCTTCACATGTAGCATAAATGGCTCCTCATCCTCTCCATTCACCAGCCACTGTGGTATTAGACAGGGAGACCCTATCTCTCCTTATTTATTCATAATTGTCTCTCAATTGCTTACTTCCTTCATGAGGCAGGCAGAAACCATATCCTCAATCAAACCATTTCAATTACACAACTTCTCTCTTAGTCATATGCTTTTTGCTGATGACATCCTAATCTGCTTGGCTGCAACAGTAAAGAACTGCAAAAGTTTAAACTTAATCTTCAAAAAATATGGTCAAATAACAAACCAAAAGATTAATTTTGAAAAATCAGAAATCTTCCTGCCTAGGAAATTTAATATTCAAAGGAAAGCCAACATTCAACAACAATCAGGAATGAAATTAGGTGACTTTCCCTTTAGCTACCTAGGGGTACCCATTTCCCATAAATACCTCAACTCAAAATACCAAGGTTTTTTAGAAGAGAAACTCTCTAACAAATTATCAGGATGGAAACAAAAGACTCTAACATAAGCTGGAAAATCAACTTTGATTAAATCAGTCCTAAACACTATCCCAAACTACTCACTAAACTCAATGTATGTCTCTGCTGGAACTTTAGAATCACTTGAACGTTTAACTAGGCAATTCTTCTGGTCATCTGATGGAAGCAAAAAAGGTTGTCACCTGATAAATTGGGCAACTGTGCAAATGCCAAGACATAGTGGGGGTCTAGGTATTAGGAATGTGGCTGATATTCAGGCATCCTTACTCACAAAGAAATTATTTACTGTGTTGAATAGTACTCAGGACCCTTGGGCCCAATTGGTATCTAATAAATATGGTAGTCTGCACCCTTGGTCATGCTCCTATTCAAATACAAATATTGCTTGGTCTTGGAAAATCTTCCTAAATACTATGGAAACAGTTAAGTTGGGCATGAGGAAACTATTAGGTAATGGTAGACATATTAATATTATGATGGATCCCTGGCTCTTCAGTGTTCCTCTAGCTTTCAAACCTACATATATCAATGTACATGCTCCTTCTCTTTACTCAATGCTAGCTTCTGACTTTATTGTTGGTAACTCATGGAATCTATCTATGTTACAATCCTGTTTTAACACTGACTTACAACAACTTATCACTTCCATACGCATACCTGCTTATCCCTGTGATGACAAGTGGATTTGGAGCCAGGATCCCAGTGGCTCAGCTCATGCAAAATCAGTTTACAAATTTATCTCTATGCCAACTTCCTTGTCACATTGCTCTAGTTGGTTGGGGTGGAAAAAACTTTGGAACATTCATGCACCACATAAGATACATGTTTTTCTTTGGAAACTGAAACATTCCAGACTACCCACTAAGGATAGACTATTAGCTTTTGAGCCATCCATAAACCCTGTTTGCGAAATCTGTGGATTAGAAATTGAAACTAATTCACACTTATTCTTTGGCTGCCCTACAAGCAATCAATTATGGACCCTCTTCCAACAAAAAATGAACTTTTCTTTCTCATTTATGAACACATGGGCTGAGGGAGACTGGATAAATGAGGGCCAGAACCTAAAACCAGAATCCAAAACCTACATCCTTTCCTTGTTAGCCTTCTGCCTCTGGGGGATCTGGTGCATGAGAAACGATAAGCACTTTAATAATAAGCAACCAACTGTTGAAGCAGTGTGACAAAGAGCTTAGGCTGCATCAGACGAATATGCTAGATCAATCCACACCCCTGAGGGATCCCTAACAACCCCTAACAACCACATTGTGGCACGTTAGGCGCCTCCACCTCCAAACTGGGTTAAACTTAACACAGATGGGTCTTTTACAGACCCAAAGGAGGTGGGGGGAGCAGATTATCTAATAAGATTACCTGATATAAGCTGTATTGATGCAGGGGCAACTCATAGGACATTCTATTCAGCTATGGAGGCAGAAGCATGGAGTCTTTGGTGGGGAATTACCAGATGCAGGGACTTGGGCTTCAGAAAGGTCTGCATGGAATTGGACTGCGCCAACCTAATTCAGATACTGATACAGAGCAAAGCAACTCCATGGAGATTAAGGAACATAATTGTTGATATCCACAGAAGCCTCCAACACTTTGATCAATACAAAATATCGTATACTCCCAGATGCAACAACAAGCCAGCAGACTACTTAGCAAATCTAGGAAGACAAAATTTTGTGCACTTTTTGTATCAAGAGCAGCCACCTCAAGGCCTCTTGCCTCTTTTGTACCAGGACAATATTGGTTACCTAACTTAATGAATGAATCTTTCCTTAAAAAAAAGATATTAGTGGATAGAGATTTTGTTATTAAATTTAATAAAGATGTTTGATAAATATATTGATTGAACTAATTGATAGCTACAAAACACCATAAATTGAAAAGCACATAAATATATTATTATATGCTAAGATTTAATTATTATTACATAATAATGATTTATTTAATATCTTGAAAATAATATTATTGTAAAAAATATCATTATATTAATAAAATAATTGACAAAATAATCAATTTAAAATAAATACATCAAATCAATTTAATATCGATAAAATATAGAGAATAAAATACTATAAATAAAACATTAGAAAATAATATTGGACCTTTAAATTATATAGGTTAGCTGAAGCAATCTATAAAGCATATACTCCAAATTTTAATTTTTTCTAAAATATGTTTATAAACGATTAAATAGAAATTTGATCAAGTAAAAAATCCATATATTATTTTAAATTATAAAATTTTGACATTTTAAATAGAACCTAGAGGTAGTGTTTGGTAAAGCATTATTATTCAAGAGGCAAGAACAATTGTTCAACTAGTTTTACCATTATTTATTTTATTTGAAAATAAAAAAATATTGGGAGTATTTGGTTCATGAATAAAATGTGGAACAGATAGAATATTTAATGATAAGGTTCAATGTTTGTATGAACCCATAACACATTCACACCGTGTGAATATAAATCTCCACCGCTCAATCTTAAATACGTGGAATAAGAACAAAGCTCCTTTTTCAAAAACTATCTAAAATAGCAAAATATTTTTTTTAATCATTACAAATAATATTAATTCTTACCATTAATAAGAATGGTTCACTCTTGTTTTTTCCTTTTCAATAATTTTTTTATTAATATTTCTTAGCTTATTAACTTTTATTTTTATTCTTGAATAACACAAAAAAATAGTAAAACTAGTTGAATAATAATTATTACATCTTGAATAATAATACTCTAGTCAAACACCATTATGTGTTTGGATGAAAAGTGAATAAGGCAAAAAATATTAATAAAAAAATATTTATAAACCAATTCTGCACGCACGCACGTGCAGGCACATGCACACCTAGGCACACACATTGCACACAAATTGCACAATGCACAGGCACACGCGCGCACGCACACGCGTGCACACAGTACAATTGAAAATGGTGCTTGGACAATTACTCGTAATCACGCGCGCGCACACACATGTGCGCGCATAGTATAATTGAAAGTGATGCTTGGATAATTACTCGTAATCAAGGTATATAATATACACATGCACGCATGCACCCGCACATGTCACGGGGCCTTTAGATAGGACACGATCACATATGGCGTGTAGGCGAGTGGAACACCGATGAGAGCCCTTCTAGTGGTTTTTGAGAGTTTGGTGCAATGAAATGCCCTGACATGACGAGCTGCGGAGCAGGCCAGTTGTTTTTGAGAGTTTATATGTAATGAAATGCTTGGACATGACGAGCCACGGAGCAAGATCGTGCAAGGCATCTTGAGCAGGCACTCGAGTGTGCACTTTCTGAAGGGACACGAGGCTCTGAAATAGCTTTAGTTGCGCTTGAGTGGGCACTTTCTGAAGGGACATGTGGATCTGAAATAGCTTTAGTTTCAAGATGTAGACCTCGTCTACATGGAGGACGTCTTAGAGTAAGTTGGCCACAATGCAGGGTGTCGAGCCCGCTATTAAGGTATGCGCACCGAATCAACAACAAGTGCTTGGGAAATGAGCTTGGCTCAAGCAACTTTCATTCAACAAGAGAAAATGCTACAACAAGATATAAGGATAGAATGCTCCCTAAAATATATTGCAGCCCTAGAGAGTAGGTTAGCAAAGAGTAGCATGACAAACCATCCACGGGGACACATACAATACATAGGAATGGAAAAGGTACGAGTTGATTAGTAAAACAAAAGAAAAGAGTATAAAAGTGTGGGAAAATAAATAAAAAATTATATAGGAAATGCTAGGAAAAAAGGGGACTTGTGACATTCTCCCTCATCTAAGTCGGGGGTATCCTCAGCTTTGCAGCTTCAAAATTTCAATCTTCTTGATTTTTCCTTCTGCGAGCTCCCAACTTGCTTCAGTGGTCAGTCTTTTGCTCCACTTGACGGGATACTCCTTGTGCTTGGGTCCTCGAGCACAAAGAACTGCTTCAACATCTTTAGTGAACTACTTGCGGATAGCCGGGGGAACGTAGTTTGACACCCCATGCTTTGGGTGTTCAACATCTTCGGTGTGCAGATTCAGTAGGCTCACATGGAAAAATTGAGTGATAACAAAATTGTAGAGGGAGTTTCAACTTGTGCACCACATTTCCCACCTTCTTCAAAATCTTGAAAGGACCTTCGTAGGGACGAACGAGACCCTTGTGTAGATTCTTGCCGCTTAGTCGAAGATGGTTGATCATCTTCACTAGGACTTGGTCTCCTACATTGAATTGGATTTCACGTCATCTTGTGTTGGCCCATTTCTTCATGTGCTTGGAAATTCGTGGAGATAGGCTCTAACGAGGTCGCTTTGTTCATTCCATTCTCTCATTAGACATTGGGCAGTAGAGACTTTACTTTCATAAGAGGTGCAAATGGCATTGGGAGTGAGGGGTTGATGATTTATCACTATCTCTAATAGGCTTTAGTTAGTTATCTCGCTCTTTTATAAGTTGTAGAAGAATTGAGTGATATCGAGCAATTTGGCTCAATCCTTCTAGTTGGCACCGACATAATGTCTTAAGTGGATCTCCAAGATGTCGAGTAGACGAGAAGATCCTCTAAACAGGACTCGTCAACAACTTGAAGACTTGGGCGTGTATGAATTTGGATAGGCAACGTTGCCCCAACCTTCGTAGTTTGCATGCTACCGCTAAAGCACTTGTCGAGTATGCTCTAGAACTGATGATAACACCACCAAAACCCTCTGGCAAGGAAAATGATGGCAGAGATTACAAGTCAAAGTTGTCAAACAAAGGTAAATCGCATTCCCTGCACGACGATGAAGGCAAAGAAATTCACAAGAATAATCCCTTCAACAAGGACAAATCGAAGCGAGATCTACCAAGCCCTTGCTACATCAATGATGGGGTGCATTGGACGTGGAATTGTCCAAAGCATGTCGTCATCAATGCAATGATTTTATAAGAGAAGGAAGTAGAGGAGGCCATCTTTGTCTCCATGCATGTCCTCAACACCATCAAAGCATCAATTAGCGCCTCCTCGAGGGTAAGGATTTACACCAACGTCGAGCTGTACGAGAAAGTTTTATGCGCTCTCATCGACACGCGAATGTTTGACCTCTTCATCTCAAAGAGGACCGCCAAGTCTCTCAAGCTTGTAGTTAAGAAGGCATCCATGTCCTTCAAAATGGTGAATTCGAAGGCAATCACTACCATCGGGACGACACCTGACTCGAAGATCCACATCAGTAAATGGTCGAGAAGTTATGACGCCATTGTGACACTAGTAGACGACTGCGACGTCGTGCTAGGGATGGTGCTCATAGGACACAATACCCTTATGATGAAATCTTTGGTAATCATAGATCCAAAGTGCTCACGCTACCTTCTACACATTGATGAACACGGTCCTCCAACCTTTCCCCGATAAGTTCATGGTGGTCTACCTCGATGACATCATGATCTACAGTCATACTATAGAGGAGCATGTCCAACACATTGGCCAAGTGTTCGAGTTGTTGTGGAAGAATGAGCTCTATGTCAAGAGGGAGAAGTCTATCTTCGCACAATCGGAGGTGCAATTCCTTGGACATGTCGTCAAGCGTGGACAATTGAAGATGGAGGGGGAGAAGATTCACACCATCTTGGAGTGGGAACCCCCCAAGTGAGTTCCCGAGTTGCGATCCTTCTCGGCCTCACAAACTACTACAAACGGTTCGTGAAGGGTTACTCCTATATGATGACCCTTTGATGAATTTTCTTTGGAAGGCCCGTCGATGGGAATGGACACCTACCAAAAGGTGTTTGATAAGTTGAAGAGAGTCATGACTGAGAAACCAGTGCTAGCCTTTTCAAATTATCTCTTGCCTTATAAAGTCCAAACAGATGCACCCGACTTTGCCATCGGAGTGTCCTAATGCAAGAGGGGCGTCCCATAGTGTTCATGAGTGCTAGGATCAAGTCAGAGTTTTTGATCCAACCACGTAGAACCTCCGGGAGCAAGTAAATGAGGGGAAAATTCGTCGATTTTGGGTTGAAGACGATCTCATTCTCACAAAGGGACATCATTACTCTATCCCTCAAGCATGCTACTTGTGACGAGAAATGTTAAAGGAGTGTCATGACCCAATGTGGGTGAGTCATCCTGGAATGTGCCACACCCTAGAACTTCTCGAAGAGCATTTCTATTAGCTACAAATGGAGGAAGACATCTAAGCTTATATGGTGACTCGTCTCTTCTGTCAGCAAGACAAACGCTAAAATCAAGCGTGTGCTAGGCTTTTGGAACCCTTGCCTATTCTAGAGCATTCATGGAAGGATGTCTCCATGGATTTCGTGACAAGATTGCCAAAGTCTCAAGGCCTCGGGCATAATCATGATAACAGTTGACCGATTTTTGAAGCATATCATTTTTTGCGTCGGTTCTTCAAGTTGCCTAGCCACTAAAGCTGCATAACTTTTCTTCAAGTATGTGGTGAAGTTCTAGGGCATTCCGCAAAGCACCATAATTGAAATGAGTGGTTCATTGACAACTTTTGGAGGAAGCTATTCAAGATCTTCAGCTCCAATATGCATTTCTCAATGATGCTTCATCTCAAGACCGATGGTCAAATGGATAGAGTGAACGACATCTTGAAGATCTACTTGAGATATTATGCTAGTGTCAATTAGAAGGATCAAAACAAATTGCTTGACTTTGCTCAATTCTCCTACAACTTACAAAGGAGCGAGTCGACTAACCAAAGTCCATTCGAGATAGTGACAGGCCAGCAACCCATCACTCCCAATGCCACCACCACCTCTTATGACGGTAAAGTCCCTACTCTCCATCATCTAGTGAGGGAATGGCATGAACGAAGCAACCTCTTAAGAGCCTATCTCCATCGAGCTTCGATGCATGAAGACGAGGACCGAAACAAGATGATGTGTAGTCCATTTCAATGAAGGAGACCAAATTCTGGTGAAGATGGTCAACCATCTTCGACTAAATGTCAAGAATCTACACAAGGACCTTGTTCGTTATGAAGACTTGTTCAATATTTTTGAAGAAGGTGAAAAAGAAGGCGTACAAGTTGGAGCTCGCTTTGAAACTTCGTCATCATCCAGTTTGTCATGTGAGCTTATTGAAGTCGTAATCAAAGATGTTGAAGACCCGGTGCATGGAGTGTCAAACTGCGTTCCCTGACCATATGCAAGAAGTTCACTAAAGATGTTGAAGAAGTTCTTTGTGCCCGAGGACTCAAGCACAAGAAGGATTATCTCGTCAAGTGGAGTGGAAGATGGGCCGAAATAAGTTGAGAGCCTGTAGAAGCATTATGACAATTCAAGAAGAAGATTGAAGAGATTGAAGCTGCAGCTCTAAGGACATCGACGACTTAGGTGGGGGAAATGTCAGGAGTCCCCTTTTTCATAGCATTTCCTAAGTAATTTTTCTTTTTTCTCGCACTTTTGTACTTTTTTTTTATTTTACTAGTCAATTAGTAGCTTTGTAATTTTTATGTAATGTATGTGCCTCGGGATGATTTGTGACGCTACTCTTCGTCAACCTACCCCTTAGGCATGGTCACGTGTGTGCGTGAAGAGGGGCCTTTAGTTAGGACATGGTTGCATGCAACATCTAGACAAGTGGAGCACATATGTAAGCTCTTTTAGTGGTTTTTGAGGGTTCGGGACAGCGGAATAGTTTGACACAATGAGCCGCGGAGCGGGATCATGCCATCTAGACGTATCTGTGATCGTGCTCAGGGGTAGATTGACAAAGAGTAGTATGAAAAATTATTCCTGAAGAAGCATGTATTATATACAAATTACAAAGCTACTAATTGACTAATAAAATAAAGAAAAAAAGTACAAACACACATCGTAAAATTGAAAGTGGTGATTGGATAATTATCGGTAACCAATGTATATAATAGGATTAATTTCATTTTCCTCCCTCAAATTATAGTATATATACTAATATACCCTTGAACTATATTATTATTCATTTTGCACCCTTAAACTTTTTAAATAGTGACATTTAACCTCAAAAAATAAATATCATTATCTTTTATATTATTTTTATTTTTTAAAATTATTGAATTACTATTTTGCTTTTGTTAAATTATTATTTTTAGATTCTTATCTAATAATATAAATTTTCTCATAATTCTAAGTATATTTAAGATCCAACTTTAACTTTTTTATTTTTTAAATATTATTTTTTACTTCAAAATATTTTTCGGCTGCAATTTTATTTTTTAATCTAATTACAAGTTTTTTTATATTCTTGAGAAAGATTAAGATTATTTGTCTTTGATCAATTAGTCTAAGAATGATAAAATAATAATTTAGAAAATAAATAAAATGATAGAAAAAATAATAAACTTTACTTTTGAAGTTAAGTGTCATAATTAGATAAATTTAAAAATATTAAATAAATAATAATATAATTGAGGAACTATGTTGATAGATATATGGAGGAAATTGGAAATACAACGTGCACATTCGAAAACTGTTAATGTATTTTAGAGGAAATTGGAAATATAACGTGCTTCAATATTTACCCATAAGGCCATAACCAACGTGTCTCTATACCAACATATACTATATAATATAATATTATGATTTGAACCGACGACATAAATATCGCTTTCGTCAATTTCGAAAACTTTTAATGTA
This sequence comes from Pontederia paniculata, assembly GCA_001647135.1. NCBI lineage: Eukaryota > Viridiplantae > Streptophyta > Magnoliopsida > Commelinales > Pontederiaceae > Pontederia > Pontederia paniculata. Next base: position 13,042 of record LTAE01009443.1, read on the forward strand.
TTTTAGCGTTCTCGTTATTTGGTTTTAATTCTCTCAATTCTTAACTTATATACGACGAATCAAGGTACGTTCTAGTGAATCAATCTAAAAGCTGTTAAGTTTTGATTGTGTTATAAGATATTGATGAATTTGGATTCCGTAATGTACTAAAGCTCTTATCCACATGATACAAAAAAAATGTATATTCGTGATAAATTATGTTCTCTCCTTTTTAAGAATCATTAATTTAAAAACTTGTCACCAACAAGGCAACAACAAAAAAGGGGGCCAATAAGATAAATCAAATATTAGTCATATATCTTTGAGTTGATGGTCTTAAAAAAAGAACACAATGTTCCATTTTTAAAGGAGTGAGAAGTTTTTATAATCACTTTTATTAAGTTTGAAATAGTATAACCTATTAATATCAAGTAAACTTTAGTCATCATATTTATCTTATTCAATCTTGAATTTTCTATCATTATCGTTTTCTATCTCTTACTTAGTATATGGTTACACAAGTATTTTTTTTCCTCCCTCTCTTCTGAGAGATATCTCGTGTAATTCTAACTTTCTTTCACTTTTTTTCTATATTACTTGTAAGGACTAAATAATTATGTGAACTCATAATTCTCGTTCGATGTTAAATATATGATATAAATTTATCTTTTTTATAAAATATTTTATTTTATAAAATTAAAATTAAATAATATTATATTAAGATGAGTGGTACAACCATATATTTAAAATTGAATGATGAATAAGTTATAGGTCCACACAAATATTAAATCCTAAGTTAAAAATGTTGGGCCGCGGCATAGAAATCCGATAAAAGTTCATAGACAATCTTAGATTTCGGTGTAAACATTCTTATGATTCTATTTGCCTTAAATTCATTTTTGTGAATAACTATTGCAACTCTTTAAATAAGAAATGAGTTACTTAATTACACAAAAAATAATAATATGACACTAATTATAGAATGTCTAAGATCTTAATTATGTTTATACACTTAATATCTTATTTTTAAAGTTATTTAATTCATTTTATTTGTGCATCATTATGGAAGAAAAAATATAAAAGAAAAATAATCAAATCTGCACCCAATAAATGGAAGCCCCTGGATCTGCCCTTAGTAGATCATAAAATATCCATACATATCACGAAATGTGGCTATGTTCTAAGTCGACAAGGAACAATTAATACAAGTAGAATAATTCTAAAAACTTGCAATAACCCTATAAGAAGAAAAAACACATCTCATGGATCCCATCTCAGCGACGCCTCGAACTGCGACGATCGCATGCTCTCGTTGATCGCATCCCTGTGCATAGACCTGCCCATGGACCGCTCGGCGATCGAGTCCAGCTCCGGCCTCCACGGGCTGGCCCTCGAGCGCATCGGCGATGCGAGGAGACTCGTCCCGCTCAGTCCCCACGTCAGTTCGGGCGCCGGCGCCGGACGTCGCAGCTGGCGGCCCTCCTTTCCGGCGGAAGATGCGGCGGCGGAGGAAAGACGCTTCATGAGCGCCGCCAGGTCGATGGGGGATGACTGGGCCTGGAAGACGTTCTGGGGCAAGAGGTAGTAGAGGCGGCCAGGCTGGAGCGGGCCGTCCGGCCGGACGGGGTTGGATCCGAAGGCGACGAGGTTGTCGGAGGAGCAGAGGACGTGCTTGGGGTGCTCCCTGGCGACTTCTGCAGCGGTCACCGGTGGGTCGAAGTCCTCAGAGTAGCCGTTCATGTGGATGACGCGCACGCCCCGGAAGGGACGTCTCGGCGCGATGCATGAGTGCAGGCAGCCCATGCGAGAGGCCCTTCTACGTNAGAGAGAGAGAGAGAGAGAGAGAGAGAGGACACAATTTGCATGCTATCTTGCCAAGTGAGTTGGTGTGAGTGGTTGGTCAAAGAATTGGATTGGGTGTATTAGGTTCATGGTCGACACTCGATTGCAAGTAATTCAGCTGCACATAGTGGTTTAGAATCTTTAGATGATAGAAGATTGATTTTTTTATGGTTGGATAATTTTAAAATTTGTACTTTTTGCTGTATAGTTTAGTTTTATGAGATAATAAAAATTATATAAATATTCATAAATAAATTTAAACATTATATCAGTCAAAACATTTTTAAATGCATAATAAAAATATATGTTACATATTAAAGTAGAAAATAAGTAGCTCGTGGAGCAAAATTTTAATTTACATTGATGTGAAAACTATCTTTTTAATTCTTATGCGCTGCTTAACCTCTATATATTAAGCATATTCATGTAAGTTTAATTTTATTTATTAGTTAAACTGTTAAAATTAATCATTTTTTACTCCTTTCTAAAAAAAGTTACCCATGTTAAAGTTAAAAGTGTTATTTTTTTTCGTTATACGTGGCATTAAAGAATCTATCATTGTCTAAAGTAATAAAACAAATACGCATTTCAAAATTGGATCAAATAATTTATTCTCAAATCAACCAATAGGCACTAGCGGCATGAATTTTGATGATTTTGGAAATAAGAAATTATTTAAAAATGTAACTTTTGATTTAAAATGGTGTAAACAATATCATGTGAACTGCCTTTTCTATATTGTCAGAAGAAGATTGGTAGGTACGCAACAATTATTTAAAAAATATTAAAGCTATGTAATGGTCTCAAGGGGGCTCACGCGTTACCTATACGTAGTAGTTTATTAAAGCGATATTTTATATCACAAAGTAGAATATATCAATTTTTTAAAGTGCACACGGTTATAACTTTTATTTCACAAGTTATCTGACACTTCATTATTATTAGATATATCTTAATGACCCCACTTGTATTGGATTTTTCTAATACCAAGTAGAATATAATTTTTTAACATTTCCTTTTTAGAAAATTATTGTTATAGCTATCTTAATTCCCCCACTTATATTCAGTTTTTACTCTATAGCAAGTCTCCTTAAAGTAGTTGGTAGAATAGAATTTTTGTACAATACTTTTTTCTTTCAAAATTACAATTTGACATTGTTATATATCACGAGTTTTTTAAAGTTAAAGTGGCCCGGTTTATTAACACGAAACTATAAAAAAAAATGTGTGCGTTAATTTCCTTCTTCCCTCATAGCATGTGATAAAACAAATGTGAAACTTATTAGCCCGCATCTGAATCAAAACGCGAGTTTGACGTGTTCATATTAAATTGATGCTTATTGCACGCAATGATGCAATTGGTTAACTATAAAATTATTTAGTCAGGTCAACTTATAAAACATTCGCGATCAAATTTCGAAGTCTATGCAAACTTGCATAGTGATTTAATTAAACTCATCGTTTACTAAGAAAGAACAATTACATGATGCACTTATATGCAATGCAGTGCATTCATATCACTCCTTGCATGTTCGCTAAGTTTTTCTTGACATGTCATTGATGTACCATGCAACAAATCGCTCAAGTGCCGTTGACATATTTTGGGATGGCAGCCTTACTCTAAAAAACTCCTCCATATGACTCTTCTTAATCTATTTTAATAAATAACTTATTCCTTATGATGTCCACTCTAAGTGATCGTGATATCCACCAACCAAACCATAAATACAGGTAAGATATGAACAAATATATCTTATCACAATAGTTTTCTAAAGAGCGGACAAGTTGATATGAGCTTTCACACGAACCAATGGTTGAGAATTTTAGTTTAGAAGATTAATGTATAAATTATGAAGAAAAAAACATATGTAAGAGTTCTATATTTTCTTAGGTTGAAAATTGTCTAATTTTATCAATACGTAGTTGATTCAATGGATAGGTATTTCGAATCTAATTGAAGAGACTCAAGTTTGAAGAGGGATAAGTTTTAACGATGATAAGTTAATAGAGAGTAGACACCAAAAAAAAAATATGGTCTAACTTTAACTTGACTATCCAAAAATAACTTTCCAAAATAAAATTAACTCTTCACGTGTACGGAACATGCACGTACTCCTTTATCGCAATTTTATAGAGATAAATAAGATTAAGATAGTCTGACAACAATTAACAAGAGAAAAGTTATATCTTTGTTAGACTGATACTGAACCAAAGAAATTCGAATTAAAAGTTCTAATTAAGAAAAGGCCAGTTATGCATTATTAAATTACAACCTTGCATTAAGAAACCATGCGTCCAAGACAAGAAAGATACAATAAATTTATTGGAGATAAGTTTTATTGAGTTTGTTAATTAGTATTCAAACTTAATTAATTGTCGTTATTTCTCAATAATTCGTTGAAATTAATTAAGAGTTCAGTCTATAGAATGAAGCTCAAATATTAGTCCATGTAAGCAAATAAAAATGCATAAAAAGTGCATGGATCCCAATTCATGTCGCAAAAAAGCTTGTCTTCGAATGCAATTTTGCTTTCATTATTTTTGCCTTATAATTTATTCGTTCTATGTCTATTATGAACAAAGTGTTTAATGATTCTAATTATGTGTTCTTTTGCTTTAAAATACTGACATGACTATTAGTTATGGGAATATTGTTTAAGAAGAGCGTTTAATGATTTCCATTGAACTCCAACGATCAGAAAGTAAAGTTTCTTCTCCTTTGCTATGCATATGATGACTTATTTCAGACCAAAATGAATGGATGCACTAAAAATATGTAGAAATCCAAGAACATGCATACTATAAATGACTTTTCTAAGTTTTCTTTGATGATGCATACGAATGTCGATAACGACTCGTGCTCGCCGGTCTAACACTGCTTCTTCTATGAGAGTGATACACGTAGAAAATAAAGCAAAAATAATAGTGTTTGGATGCTGTAACTAACCATAAAAATGGGTTATATGAACCATATTGAAATAAAAATATTAATCAAAGTTTCCATAGTCATCATATTTCCCGGGGCAATGGTTGCCTTCATATTGCTGCTGCTTGACATTTCTGATCGAAGTTTCAAACGAGAGACATTAAAGTATGAGAGTCAAATTTATAACTTTGTTTTGACCCCTCGAAAGAGTACAAGAAAGAAGTATTTATTATTTGATATGTTACATCAGAATTAAATTGGCAATGACCAGGAACTCACTCAAACTGATTATATTATCATCTCCATGTTTGACCAGGTATTCAGCATTCAGCCAGAGGATATGCTTGCAAGTTTATGGAACGTGTCTTTTATGTGAAAGAACATGGTGTCGAGGATTTTTAGACCTTCAGCAATTTAATTTCACGGGTACAATAGAAGGCCATTAACAAAAAAAGGTTTATCGCCATCAAAACGAAGTTGAATAAATTTTGAACTGAAAGATAAAAGAACTAAGTCTGAATTCGAATTCTAGAGATGATCTTTTCTTTTTTAGGAAAGATGCTTTAATTAATTAATTCCACCGAGTCCATAGATAAAATCTCAAGGATATCAAGAGGAGAGTTATCCTCACAAAATAAATCACTAAGCGATTCACGATCAGAAGATGTTAGGTAGTCTGCCACTGCATTGACATTTCGATCTATATGATTACATCTACAGTTTTCAAAAAAAGAGATTAACTTCCAGATGTCTTCAATGATGCCTCTTAATC
>LTAE01009444.1:0-18560 GCA_001647135.1 Pontederia paniculata
AAAGCGAGTAAGAGAGAAATGCAAACTCAAGACAAAAAAATTATTGACGAGGTTCGGCCCCAACTTGACCTATGTCCCGCTCCGACTTCTCGACCTCGAGACCGTCGGAGATCCACTAGCTTTCCTTCGTAGGGCAAGGAAGACCCAATTACACTAAACTCATCATTTCTTTGCTTCAAGAGGTAGACGAAATCTCTTCTTCAAGGAAGCTCACAATCTCACACTTTTCTTCGCTCAAGAGGCTATGTGTGAACCTCTCTTACAATGGAGTTAAGTCTCTTTACAATAATACACATAAAGCTTCTCACTCAATCTCTCTTTTACAAGATGAAAACACTTAAGAACAAGAGAAAGGGAGAAGAGATTTGCAAGTTTTGGCTCAAACTACTCTTTTTGTGCTCTAGGAAGTTTACAAGATGATTTCCCCTTAGTTGCTTCTGTTACAACCTCCAAAACACTCTCTTATGGTCTCTTGTCTTCAGTATGGCCGTTGCATACATTTTTCCTTTGATTTGACACAAGAAAACTACCTTTTGGGACTTTTCAGCTCGCCATCGGTCGACCGCTCCATCCACCGGTCGATCGTTCTGCCAAAATATAGCCGTTGGAGTTGCACCGGTCGACTGCTCCACCGTATCGGTCGAGCGCTCTGTTAAAATATAGCTGTTGGAGTTGCAGCGGTCGACCGCTCTTTTGTACCGGTCGACCGCTATGAGATTTTATCATATATCTCGTAGAATGCATTGGACCGGTCGACCGGTTCTAGATAACGGTCGATTGTTTCTCCTGAGTCAACTTAACAGGCTTGCACTGTTTTTATCATAACTCTCTACACCGATATCCGATTGATGTGATTCTTGATTATTTGGAAAGCTAACAAAAATGTCTACAACTTTTGTATTCATGACTCGATCCAGATCTCTTGGTAATATTTTCAAAAATCTTGTTGAACTTTGATTAGCATGTTATGAGTATATGGTTGGTTGACTGACCTTTGCTAGGTTCAACCGACCTTGAGAGTTGATCCATCCAACTTTGAAACTTCTTAAATTATGATGCATTGAATCACTGGAAGTTTCATGTCTTAATTACACCTATTTTTTCATCACTTAAACAATTTATTGATAAACCCAACTCAATCCAAAACATAAAGTAGAATGACTAAATATTAATATGAAGTTTAACACATAGAGATATCTTTTCCAAATTAATCCCTTTTGGATAGTTCTAATTAATCGAGGTTTGCATCATCAAAACATAATGGTTTAAGACATAAAGCCTATGTTCCAATAGGCTTGACGTTGTCGTGCACGCCCTTCCTCTCTTGGAGATACGCAAGTCCCCTCTCCATGCCTCTGGTGATCCTAAGTCGTGCGTCCCAAGTAAGATGGAACAGCGACGAGCCAAGCTTCCCTGTACATGGGCATGTTTCCATGAGCTGTGGAGTTATGGATGTTTAAGATACATGGTATAGAAGAGTTGCATGCTTACTACTGAAGGAGATGTTGGTGAGACTGCAATTGGGGGCATAGTCATGGATGAGGAGCTTCTTATCGGGACCCAGTAGAACCCGCGGAGGCGGAGCAGGTTTGGGTGACGGAACTTGGCGAGAGCGCGGACCTGCTCATCGAAGTCCTTGGGCTTGTTGATGGTGCTGCTCTCGCCGATGCGGCGGATAACCAGCGCGGTCCCGTCGACCATCACAGCCATGTATACGATGCTCGAATTGCTGGCTCCGAGTGTGTAAGTCGAAGCCTTGAGCAGGGTCTCAAGCTCGAGCTCGCCCTTGTCGTCGATCGTGACGAGCGTTTGAGCCCTGCTGATGCGCTGGACTTGCCGTCCTTTCCCTCACTGCGGCCCTTCCCCTGCGTTCCGCCTTCCTCCGTCTCCGCTTCCAATGATGACGAGGTCTCTGATGCGTCCTCCATGTCTTCGTCACTAGAGCCAGAATCCTTGTTACGCAGGCAACAAAATAGCCTGCCAATCCCTTTGGATTCAAGGGAGGCCGCCGACCCCCTTATGTTGGAAGGTGGAAGGGTAGAATGGTAATTTGATAAATCCAAAAAATAAAAAAGTTAACATTCCATCGGACGACATGTGACGGCGGGGAGTGGAGTGTCGGAAGCATTTAAGTGCAAGAGAGGTCGGCGGAATTTTAGAAACTTAGGGTTATATGAGGAAATCGGCGACAGTTATAGTATAGTCCTATATAACTAAAGATATATAATGAATATATAATAACTCCATAATGTGAAATATATAATATCACATATACATATGTTTCTTCCATAGCATAAATAACCCGCATTTTTATTATAAAAAAATATTAAATTTCTTTAATAATTATAAATAAATATTAAAATTGAATTTGAAAAGTATTCTAAACATAGACAAGAGTTGAGCTTATATTATTTATAGACAATACATACTTAATAGACATTACATATATCTAGTATGACCTTCCCAACTCATCTTTCTGTTGTAGAATTGTGAAATCTCGTCCATCTTTTCTCCTACAACTCTAGTTTGTACAATTGTACATATTTTTATGTTATGCTCCTCAACAAATTGGATTATTTACAGGAATTTGGATAGGATAAGCTTAAAAAAAGAGAGTATTTGGAAAGCTAATCAATCAATGATGACCCTCCATGGATTCACTATATAAGCCCGCGACTAATATTGCAAAATTAAGATCTTGAATACCACTTGTAAATAATACAAGAAAATAATATATATATATATATATATATAGGAACGACTAAAGGCGCTAAAGAAATAAGAACAACAACTACTAATTCATCAGCCAATATATTTCCAAAAAGTCGAAAACTAAGAGATAGAGTTTTGTCAAATCCTCTAGAATATTAATTGATAAAAGGATTGACGTTGGTTGAATGTATTTTTCAAAATAAACCAATTCTCTTCTGCTAAGACCCGTATAAAAATATGTGATTGACGTAGGCAAAACTAAAGCAACAGTAGTATTTTATCATCATAGGTGCAGCCAACTCCCCATTAGATAATTCTATAATTTTCCAAGATAAAAGAACACCTAATCAGTTAGAAACAAAAATACATAAGAACATAGTTCCAATAAAGGGAACCCAATGACCATATTCTTGGCTAAAAAGTGTGAGGGGTCACTAATGTTTGGTAAAAGTATGATGTAGGTCATTAATGTTTGGTTTTCAAATTGTAGGTCACTCAACTTTAGTTTTATTCATATTTAGATCATCCATCATATTTAAATATTAATTTATGCATCAACTCACTTAAAAACAAAAAAAAATATAATTTAATTTTATTATTAACTAATTTACCATAATACTCATAATTTTTTTCTTGTTCGTGACACTCCGAAAAATAAATTTTCACATCGTCAAATCATAAAAAATTCTTGAGTTCTCACCATTTAAGTTTAAAAATAATTTAATTTTATTATTAACTAATTTACCATAATACTCATAATTTTTTTCTTGTTCGTGACACTCCGAAAAATAAATTTTCACATCGTCAAATCATAAAAAATTCTTGAGTTCTCACCATTTAAGTTTAAAAAGGTAAATAGTTAATAATAAAATTAAATTATAAAATATTATTTAAAGTGAAATGATGTGTCATATGCCACATAGATGACCATCACATGCCACATAAGTGACATGTGGCAAAATTAATATTTAAGTATGATGGATGATCTAAATATGAATAAAACTAAAGTTGAATGACCTACAATTTGAAAACTAAACATTAGTGACCTACATCATACTTTTACCAAACATTAGTGACCCCTCACACTTTTTAGCCCCATATTCTTCTCCAATCTGAGTTTTGCTCAAGTCTCGAATATATTCAAGGACATATTTAAAGAAATTTTGATCGTCGGTCAGAATGGTTTGTGGATTTCGAATAACTATGATGGCTAAACCTAATAATATAACAATTACAACCCACGAAGAGATAAGTAATCGGGCATGAATTTGTAAACCTCCTATTTTCCAATAGAGATCTTGACCGACTTCTACACCCGATATATCGTATACCTCTTTCAATGTTTTAATGGAACATAATATAACATTCATATTGTCCCGAGACAAAAATTGAACTTAAAAAAATTATTTTGATTCAAAAAAATTATTTTGATTCAACCAAATATTTCTCAACTCGCCAACTTAAATTATTAATCATATATTTAGGATACCAAGAAATCACATAATATCATAATAAAATATCAACACCTCCCACTTCTTTTATTTTATCTCTTTTTTCCAAAGATAGTAACTGATCTAATACATCTCTAACAAAAAGACATTAATAATATATAATCGCTTTATAATTATAATAGTTTTAGGATTTATTAAAATATAACTCTTTTATATGATTCAATGTTTGATTATTAGTTAAGCTTTTTATATATCTCAACCTCTAACTTTTGTCGAGATTTCATCCTTAAACATATTCGAAAATGAACTCGTGTCTAATTTACTATTATTGAATTGCTCCTGCAATCTTTCATCACAATCAAATCTTCTTTTACGTCATGTGATGTGATGACGATAAAGAAATTGTAAAGAAAATAGGAAAGCGTACAATACAAATCAATTAAATTAACCAATAAAATAATTTAGTTATGATTATTTTATGAATTTCATAAAAGTGTCATCTTAGACTCGTAAGATAAAAATCTGTTATTCAGAATTTGACATATCTCATTTGTCTCATTCTGATCCTATTACCCTGAGAGATAATATAATATATGTTACTCCATTTTTAAGTGAGACACCTTATTAAATTATTTATTTCATATATTATTTTCTTTCCAAAAATTGTAATGTAGTGCAGGCGGCTATTGGAGTTGGCCACCTCTTTCCATCCATTTGCATTACTCAATTATTTAAAATAAATGTTCGTCTCACTTACACCTCACAAACAAAAAACAAAGGTGACAATACCGTGAAGAGAGAGACAGAGAGTAACAAGATATAATAAGTAAAAAGATATAGTGGCAAAAAAACAAGATATGAGGAACGGCTGCGCAGGCGGCTGCACAAGCCCTTGCGCAAGCGCCTTCGCAAGCGAGCGCACCTGCACAAGCGCTTACGCAGGGGCGGATCCACCTATAGGGTGGAGGGCATCGGTCCCTCCTTCAACTGTTCGGTATAGAAAAAAAAAATATATATATATATATATATACATATATACTAAAAGATACGATTATAAATAAAATAAAAGCTAACAAAAGATCATATTTATCAAATTGGTGTAGTGGTTAAAGGATTTTGGCTATTATTTAGAGGTCTGAGGTTCAAATCTTGACCCCTCATAAATTTTTATATTTCATTCCTATATGTATTGGTCTCTCCCAAAATTTTTATATTTTACTCCTATATGTATTGACTCCCCCTAACTTTTCATCCTGGATCTGTCCCTGCGCTTACGCAAGCGCTTGTGCAGACAGCACAAGCGCTCACTCATGTAGGCACATGCACACATGCTCCCTCGCGCAGGCGTCTATGCAGGCCAATGTCTCCGTAGATGCTCGCTCGCACAAGCGTTTGTGCAGGCGAACACCAGCGTAGACGCTCGCTTGCGCAAGCGAGGGCGAGCTCTAGGAGTTGGGCAGAGGATGAGGAGGGAAAGGTGAGTGTTTAATGTTTTTATTGAAAATGGTAAAATAGTCATTGAAATTAAATCAGAATAATTTAAAAAAATAGAAAATAAGAGAATAAAACTAGTCCATCGAGAAAGTTTAAATCTACTTCTGTTCGATTTTATAGTTTAGGGATATGTCTAAAATTTCATAATAGTTTGAGGAGGAAATGGAAATAATCCTATTCTTAATCATAATCAATTATTCATCATATAGTAGTACGACCGTCACAAATTGCGAATACTAATTTGTTAAGAACCAATTAAATTGAAGCAATAGCATTATCATTGGTTGGAATCGAAATATTTGCAAGATCTCGATCACAATTGTTCCAATGGAACCTTCTATCGGAAATTGCCCGTTGATACATGGTCCAATTTCTTAACTTCCTTTAATTACTCTTTTTGTTACCAAAAAATAGTCAGACCAAATAGTTTAAAAGTAAAAGAATCCACTCTTAGCAATCATGAAATTACGGAAATTTTTGTTCTAGTATCTCATGCAAATTTGTCTCACAAAAATTGTTTTGGGGAGAAGAACAAAATAATTCCCTATGGTGTAATAAAATATTTCTCATTTCCAAGTTGAATAGATTCTTTCTTTTCATTTCCAAATAAATATTCTTGTCTTGTCTTGAACGGTACGCTTATTTTTTTAATCTGGTACCACCGGGTATAATCCCTCCCATAAAAATGTTCTCTTTCAGTCCTTTCAACCAATCAATACGATCACATACAGCAGCTTTTGCTAAAAATCGAGCAGTTTCTTGAAAACTTCCTTCCGATATGAAACTTTGAGTTTTTAGAGTTGCCATCGATATTCCCAATAGGATTACTCAATAAGAAATCACTTCGTCCAAGCATGCCCCGCATGTTATGCTCGCAACAAGCTGATTAATTCTCTAGTTAAAAAATATTAGACATTCCACCTTCTTAAACTAACACTTTTGATGTTACTTGACGTATAATAATTTCTACATGTTTATTATGGATATGTACCTCCTAGGACCGATAAACCTTTTCGATTTTGTTGACCAAAGAGCTACGACTTTGAGCTATGGTTAATTCAGCTTGAATCAAGAATCCTTAGGGAATTCCAAGAATTCTTGGTATAAGTTCATTCCAACCTTCAATTCTCCTTTCGAGATTCGTCGATATTGTAGAATCTAGATGGCACCAAGAGGGGGGTGAATTGGTGTATTAAAATTTTTGACAATTTCTAAAGTAGTTATCTTAGCGGAAGCATATAAATGTAATTAAAGAAGAAGAAGAAGAAGAAGAAGAAGAAGAAGAAGAGAACAATCAAACAAACAGTGGTTTGTTGACAAGGTTCGGCCGAACTCTTGGTCTACGTCCCCGCTCCGGTCTTTTCGAACTCGAGACCTCTGGAGATCACTAAACTCAAATTGTTCAATCTGAACACACACTTCCTTCTATTCTGGATTCGCAACTCGAATGCTCAAAAGGATTTCACTCAAACTCTCAAATTTCTATTTTGCCAAAGTTACTTCCAAGACTCTTGGGATTACAATTTATACTCTGCACTCAATGAACTAATTTATCTCTCATAAAACTAGCCGTTAATGCAAGTACAATACTCTTCACCTACCCCTCGGTCGTCCGCTTCCTCTGCTTCGGTCGACCGCTGCTCTGGTGAAGTCTTCATTTGAAATGTCGTCTGGTGCTTCGGTCTTCCACCGTTCACCTTCGGACGTCCGAAGTTCAGAGTCTTAAGCCTTCATTCCTTAGTCAACCTCCTTCGGTCATCCGCCAATCCTCCGATCGTTCGATCTTGACTTGTGCCCATTTCTCCAACTGTACTCTGGTCGTCCACTGATTGCACACCAATCCCTCGGACATCCTCTTCTTCAGTTGAAGTCATTTGTCAAGCTCCTTCGATCGTCGGCGGTTCATCTTCGGTCGATCAACTTGACTTGTACCATCTTCTTCAACTCTTCTTTGGTCGTCCGCTGATTGCACACCAATCTTCTCGGACGTCCACTATTCGGTTGAAATCATCTGTCAAGCTCCTTCGGTCATCCGCTCTTCATCTTTGGTCGCCCGACTTGACTTGTACTATCTTCTTCAACTCTTCTCTGGTCGTTCGTTAATTGCACACCAATCTTCTCGGACGTCCGCCGCTCAGTTGAAGTTCTCTGTCAAACTATTTCGGTCGTCCGCTCTTCATCTTCGGTCGTCCGACTTGACTTGGTACTATTCTCTTTACTTCTCTAGTCGTCCTTTGATTCTCCCTGAATCCATAGGACGTCCTTTTATTCTTCTCTGAGTACTTTGGGCATCCGCTCATTCTCCATTGAGATCCTCGGACGTCCACTATTCACCTTTACTTAGTACTTCGGTCGTCCGCTCATTTTCCACTGAGATCCTCGGACATCCGAATCATTCTCCTGACATTCTTCGGACGTCCTTTGACAACACTCAGATACTTTGGACGTCCTTTCCTTCTTCTGTCAGATAGACTGGTCGACCGCTGCTTTGTCTCTACAGCTCTCGGACGACCTTTATCTCCTCATCGGACGCTCGCTCAGCCTTTTAGCCTAACACCATACATCCTTCCGGTCGCCCACTTGTCTTCACTCCATGACTCTCGAACGACCTTTGTCTTCGTCTGAGATCTATTGATCGTCCGCTCTTCATATATGGTCTATCGATCTTCCTTCTATCATTACTTTGGTTGTCCATCTCTTCAACTCATGAGCCTACGGATGCCCTCTTCCAACATTGACAATCTCCCGGTCGTCCACTATCTTCACTCTGAAACACTTGGATGACCAATGTCTTCATCTTCAGCTCTACGGTCGTCCACTCTTCATCTTCGGATGACTCGTTCCTTCCTTAGCCATATCATCATCGGCTAATTCTTCATCACAGGGCGTCCACTTCTCCTTGGAGCGCTCGTTCTTCAACCTCTGTACTGTTGACATAGAACCTTCGGTTGCCCATTGTTCTTCACCGGACGACCTCTCATGTTCTACCTTGTCTTTGATCGTCCACAAAACAACTTTGGTCGATCACTCAATACTTGGCTTCATTTCTTCGATCTTTGTTCTTCACATAGGTCGACCACTTCACATCCTTTGGACGACCACTGCACACTTAGAATTTTTCTTTTATGTCTTCTCTGTGCATAGGTCGTTCGTTCTTCAACCTCGGTCGACCTATCACTTACTGAAACATAAAAATCCTATCTTTCAAATATCAATTCAAAGATGATTAGTACAAACTAAGTTCCTTACAATTTTTTTATCATCAAAATAATCTCGGGATCCTAGATTCAGCAGATATTAAATCAATCGAACACACTTCTAAGATTTGTTCCACTTTTGGGAGACCTTGAGTTATGTCATCCGATCTAGATTTTTCATGTATAAATGTAACTAATGTATCTCCTTCGTAAAGGATTTCTCCATAATGACCATGAATAGTTGCTCCTGGAGTGGCTAAATAGGGCTTAGCAGATCTTACAACTAAGGAATCAAGATGAACAATTATAATTTGATTAGAGTTTTTTACATGCAATTCATTTTTGAATAGACATAAATTTTCACAAACAAATTGTCCAAGGCTAATTATTGTCAATGTTTCTTCTCAATAATCATGATGGAGAAAATGCCAATTTAAATAGAGTGGATTCAATATGATGTTACTGCAAGAATCAGGATTATAGATCCTTCCATTTTCATCTATTAAACAATATTTAAGTACTTGAAGTGCTTCAAAGATTTGTTTAAAACTGTCAAGTTGCAAATATTTTTTTAACAAGATCTGATTATAAGTTATTAAATGGTAAGATGAATAAAAAAATCCCTATTTTAGAGACTATTGTCCCTAAGGGACCCAACAAATAAATAATTGGAATT
The DNA here is from genome assembly GCA_001647135.1 of Pontederia paniculata. Taxonomy (NCBI): domain Eukaryota; kingdom Viridiplantae; phylum Streptophyta; class Magnoliopsida; order Commelinales; family Pontederiaceae; genus Pontederia; species Pontederia paniculata. The sequence continues at coordinate 9,531 of LTAE01009444.1, forward strand.
ATAGGATTCAATTCTTTTTTTATATTTCAAATCATTGAATGGTCCAATTCGAGAATAGTGACAAAATTATCAAAGACGGGTATTCCTTATTTCCATTTAACATTGTACCAATATGAATAATACTTTTACGTTGGCTAAGTGATTGAATCTTAGCCGTGGAATAAAAAGGATTGATATTGGTGCGATCTAATCCATTTTGGGAATCAATCTTGTCCTTGCCCCATTATACTTTTTTCCAATATACAAAATTCCAGACCTAACTAATTCAATTCTTATGAAATCCTGAATCAAATCATTTGCTCTGACCTCAACAAAAGAAGCATGAACCATTTTTATAGAACCGTTTTGTTCTTGGTTTCAGTTCAATACTATGCAAGTCCGCACTAATTGAATACTTGTGAGAAATTCCTTGAATTGACTTGCCATTTCCATAAATAATATAATTGACAACTTTAAGCTCGACATTATCCTTTTCCCCCAAGAAATCTTGAGGGAAAAGTGTTGTTAAATTTATCTCGTCAGCTATTTCATATGTCACTATGGGCCGAACTAAAAAATACTTTTACTTAGTAGGCGTGATCCGTTGGACATAGATCCAATTTTTCAATTTTTTAATTCCTTAGATTTTTTCCCATTTCCGGTGGTATCAAAATTCCACTATGCATGTGTATATTATTTGTTTCCCCAGAAAAATAAATACCTCTAGAAAAGCTTTTCAGTCAATATTTTTTTCTCTCTACTCGGACTAATCCGCCTACTCAACTTCTTATATTTAAAGTGAGTCATCTATCTATTCTAATGATACTATTGTTCTGAGCCATTATGAATGAAGATCCGAGTAAAATATGGCATTTGAAGTTTGTGAGGAACTAGATCCCATGTTTTATTGCGAAGGAGTGCATTGATTTTGTTGGACATGGCATCACGTCAATGAGGATATTTGGAAGCAGAGGATTGACAGGAAGGAACCAAATCTAAGAGAAGATTAGCTTGAAGTCATGCAAGTTGTTTATAATTGACATGCTTGCAAGGGCGTAAAACCATATTAGAGGGCGGAGGAAGGGCTAGCGGAGATGCACATGACTACACTAGGAGAGGAAGGATTCGAAGGTGTGGGTATGTTAGGTGCATCAGAAATGGATGAAGAGTACAAGGAGGAAGGAATAGCAATCCAAGGTGACGAGACATGTGGCAGACAGTTGGGAAGGTGCAACACCCAAAATTGATGGTGTAGCATATGAGAATTTTTGCTCATCAAAGATAACATTCCTAACAATGTATGTGTGTCCAACAGCCATGTCAAGAGATCTGTAGCTTTGTGTCTTTGGCAGATAGCCTAGGAACACACAAGGAACTATGTGGTAGTCATTTTTTTTGTGAATTATAAGGTCTAGTAAATGTGGAGTGAACTTTATGCAAAAGAAAATATGGAGTGTCTTGTTGAATCGCAGGGGTTGGAATTTGGTTAATAAGGTATGTGGCAGTTTCAAATGCTAAATGCCAAAAAATGTGTAGGGACCTATGCATGATCAAGAAGCAAGAGGTCGGTTTCAACTATATGTCTAACTTTTTGTTTAACTGAGCCATTTTGCTCATGAGTATATGCACATGATAGTTTATGGAGAATGTCATGTTGTTGCAAATAAGGTGATATGGAGAGAAACTCACTCTTTCCATTAGGTTGTAAGGTTTTTTTAATAAGTACTGAATTGGCACTCTACAAAAGACATAAAATGTAGGAAAAATACTATGAACATCAAATTTATTCATTAGAGGGAAAACCAGATCTCGAATAATCATCAACAAAAACTAAAGATACTTATGGCCATAAGCCAAAGAGACAGGGGTCGGACCCCAAACATCACATAAAACTAACAATAAAGGAGCAAAACTACAACGTCCAATAGGACGAAGTGGTCTTCTAGTAGATTTTCCACATAGGCAAGCAACACGTTTATAGTTTGAAGAAGCATGATAACTAGGTAGTTGGCGAGAGTGCAATACTTTGTGTAGAACAGGTTGAGAGGGATGGCCTATACGGTGATGTTAGTGCATAAGTGACACATTCTGACTCAAGTCAGTTGAAGGTATAAGAGGTGAAGATGGCAAGTAGTATAGACCATCTTTATTGTGGCCTTGGAGCAGAGGCTTCTTGGTGCGACGATCCTTGATAACAAAGGAGTCAGGATAAAACTCAAAGATGCAATCATTATTAAAGTAAATTATTGAACTGGAAGTAGAGACTTTTTTATACTAGGAACATGTAATATATTGCAAAGTTGGAGAGGTCGATTGGGGCTAGAAAGAGTAGCAGTACCAACATGATGAATGGGAAGTCCTTTACCATTGTCCACATGTAGTTGATCAGGTCCGGTGTACTGTTGTGCATGTTGTATCATTTGAAGATTCAGTGTTGTGTGATGTGTGGTGCATGTGTCTGGGAACCATTTAGAGTAAGGTCCAAGGGTCGGAAGAGAATCTATGGTTAGTTGGCCAGGTGTAGTCATGGTGGTGTGAGCTTGAGGCATCAGATGCGGAGGTGCAGCTTGAGATAGCATACGTGTAGGAACTATAGAATACACTTGCATAGAAGTATTAGGCATAAAACTCAAAGGAGCCGCTTTCATAGGAGCATTAGCTATGGCAGCAACACCGATAAATATTATGTCCTAGCACTCCACATGCTAGACACGAATCTGAGCGATCTGAGTAGCAGCCCCGACCTCGGCCACGACCATTCGAGCGCCCCTCCCTGAATTATGTTGAGGCGATGCTAAGTTGGAGAGAGGGCGTGCATAGTATATTGTAGCAAGCACCATGGCAGTGAGCAACTTCTTTTGATTCTCTAGTCGAATCTTATGACTTAAAAGAACACTTTTCAATTCAGAAAAGGAAATCGATGTGGTGCAAATAACCATATTACACGATGTAGTTGAAATCTACTCCAATATTGTTAAATATGATCCCATTAAAGTTGGAGGGAGAAAGAAGATGATATGCACCCGCTAATTCGTCTTCTATATATTTGCATTGATAGAGATATGTTGATATTAAGGAGTCACCCTTCCGTAGCGTTTGGAGTTGCATCTGAAGTTGCAAGATGTGTGTTTGCAATGGTGCACCATATGCTTTATGAAGAGACGTCCAGATAGCGAAGGATGTGTTGAGGTTGATGGCAGATGGAAGAACCTTCTTCAATGAGAGACGATATAACCCAACTCAACAACAATTGATCTTTACAATACCACTCATCGTACGTGGGACTGGGAAGAGGAACACTAATGGTTCCTATGGAGGAAGACGGCGTTGGGGATGGAAGGTTGCACGATGGTGATGGAATCAAATCATTAATGTGCCCGTTTGAATGAGCGAACAAAGGGTATGAAGTGTGTCTTCCATAATAGGTAATTTGTAGGGATATGTTTGAGAAAAATAAAATAAAATAATGAATTCGATTTATCGTACGAGATATAGTGATACATTCATTAGAGGAGTTTGAGGAGGAGTTAGAGGCTCTAATACCATAAAGAAGTTTAGTTTTTCATAATCTCTTAATGATTCTTGAGCAGGGACGGACCTAGAAATAAATGTTAGAGAGGGCCGAAATATATAAAGCAAAGTATTAAAATTTGAGGGGGCAAAAATAATAAAAAGATAACGAGGTTTGAACTCATGACCTCTAAAATGTAAATCAAAATTAGTTATCCACTTAACCAACTAAATAATTATATTATTTTTTAGTATTTATTTTATTTATTATCCTCAACTACATGAATATAACGTATATATATATATATATATATATATATATATATATTATACACCGAAAAGTAGAGCCTCAAAGCACCACACCATCTATGGGTCCGCCCCTTGTTCGTGAGTATATATTTATAATTACAAATATATTGATGAGAATAATTTCTTGCAGTCTTTTTCTATATGAGATCTATCTACGACTTATTGAATGTGGAAGAACATTAGAAGTCTTTTGTTGAACAGTTAGTTAGGACAATATCAATTACTTTTCTATTTTTATTATTTTAGTACGACTAAAATATTTAGGAATTAAATAATCCTTAAAAACACGTGTGGTTTCATTAGGTTCCTATCATTGACGTGGACAAAACAACGCATGTGATTAGCAAACACTGATAGGTCAGAACTCAAGAACTCACGATTGGAAAAAAAGACAAATTCACAAATATTACATGTATTCTGAACTGAGAACTCAAATGGAAAAACAAAAAAGACATGGAAGATATCAAACTGATAGGTCAGTGTGAGGTCATGGTATATGGTCGTGGTATTACCTCATTATCTCATGTATGATATAATGCTACTACAGGAACCTTGGCTTTCCCCCACTCAATTAATATGCATATACATATATGTATATAAGCACCAAAATATTGTACGAGAAACCACACAAAATTTATTAACGCTCTCCTGGTTCTTGCTGTCGACGCTTGAAGAAGCTGAGGCTCCTGCACTCGAGCACAATGACTTCACATAGTGTCATCTGCACAATGGATAAAGCACCTTCCAAGACTGCAAGGAGGCAGGCTAATTACCAGCCAAATTTGTGGAGTGATGATTACATACAGTCACTACCAAATGCCATTAAGGTTGTGCCTGCATGCATGCAGCATCACCAAACTTGAATTAGGGTATCTATAATTATAATTAATATATTGTTCATGATTTTGAGTACTGCTTACATGTTATTTTCTGTGTAGGGTGAGGAGGCAGATGCTGCAAGGATTACGCAACTGAAGGAAAGAGTGAGGAAGCTCTTGCATGCAGAGAAGGGAATTAAGGATCAACTTGAGCTCATTGATGTGTTGCAGCAACTTGGGGTGGCATATCACTTCAAGAAGGACATCAAGGATGCTTTATTGGTCATTCATAGAGAAGCAATATCAGGAGAAGGCACCAGCTCTCCACTGAAGAAAGATGATTTATCTTCTGCATCAATCCTCTTTAGGCTCCTGAGAAAGCAAGGTTTCACTATTTCTGAAGGTAAAGTACTTTATAGCTTTAGTTACTTTTTTTCGATAAGTTTTAGTTACTTTTAAATCTTCGAATGTCGTAGTATGAATAGTACATGAATTATATATTATGTTATACGTGTACATGTGCATGTCAGATATCTTCAAATATTTCAAAGATGAGAAGGGGTGCTGGGCGGACATGAGTCTCCACAGGACTGAGGCAGTGCTTAGTTTGTACGAGGCTTCATATTTTGCAGTCGAAGGGGAAGGTGCACTGGACGAAGCCAAATACGTCACCACGAAGCACCTCAAAGCTTTGCTGCTGGGATCATCACTTGATACTCGCCAGAGAGAGAGTGTGACACATGCCTTGGATCTTCCACTGAACTGGACGATGCCAAGGCTACATACGAGGTGGTTCATAGAAGCATACCAAAAGAGACCCTGCATGGACCCGCTTCTACTTGAATTCGCTAAGCTCGACTTCAACGCGGTTCAAAGGTTGTACATAACGGAACTCAAAAAACTCTCGGGGTATCTATCTATCTATCTATCTATCTAGTATATATATATATATGGATTGTGTAGGGTCTTGGATAACGTTTAGAAGCTTTTAAATTGGCTGTTAATCTTATTCATTATCAGGTGGTGGAATGGCCTCGGCATGGGGCAGAAGCTGCCGTTTTCTAGAGATAGACTTGTGGAGAACTACTTTTGGGCCATGGGTGCAGCCTTCGAACCGCAGTTCTCGAGTTTCAGGGGTGCCTTCACCAAGGTCAACTCCGTTGTAACAGTAATCGACGATGTTTATGATGTTTACGGAACCTTGGATGAGCTCGAATTGTTCACCAATGCTGTTGATAGGTGATGTATTCAAGTACATCTACAGAAAATTATATTAATATTTACTCACACATGTAGCTAAGGGCTATTTGGTTGAAGATAAAGACTATTATTTCATATAAACAATTAATCTAAAGGGATCACTCTTAGTTTGTGTTTAATTAAAAAGAATTAGTTATTTACTAAATTACTGAGGAATAAGTAATTCTACATATGAGATGAAATTATTTAATCTAGGTTAAGGGGTATATCATGGTTAACTCATCACGTGGTTTCTAATGTTGTTATGTGTTCGGTAGAATAACTTTGGTCGTGATTTGATCAGATGGGAGGCTGATGCAGCTGAGCAGCTTCCAGAATACATGAAGGTTTGTTTCCTAGGACTTCGCAGCATGACTTATGATATGGCTTCCGAGATCATGGAGAAGAAGGGGTTGAATGTTATTCCACACTTAAAATCAACAGTAAGGAGCATGTGCATGCATGATCACTTCTCTAATCATTTAAACTTGACAAGGCAGGATCCTTAACATACATTTTTTTGTTTTCTTTGGGTAATCTATTTAGTGGTTAGACTTATGCAAGGGATATCTGGTGGAATCAACATGGTACCACGACGGCCACACACCAAAGTTTGAGGAATACTTGGACAACGCCTTGGTTACTATTGGATGTCATGTCGTACGTCTAATAATTGCTTATTATACATCCAAGGACGCATCTCAAAGAGATGTAGAAACCATCGCCAACTGTTATGATGACATGATGCAGAATGCCTCTCTCGTCGTTCGGCTTTGTAATGATTTAGGAACGTCCACGGTAATATTAAATTACATATATGCAATTTATCATCTTTACATTATTATTTTTTATCCTTTTTCTTTTTAATTAGTTTTTGGTATGCACAGGATGAACTTGCAAGAGGAGATGTGCCAAAATCTGTTCAATGCTACATGCGAGAGAAAGATGCTTCAGAAGACAAGGCGCAAGATGTTGTCAAAGAACTAATCATAGCAAGATGGAAGGCTCTGAATGGCAACATGTCTTTTAGCTTTACTTCTCAAGAACACTTGAAGGATATAGCAATTGATCTCGCTAGAACTGGCCAATGTATGTATCAACATGGAGATGGATATGGAAAGCCTGATCGAGAAACCAAGGAAAGAATTATGAACCTACTGATGGTGCCCATTTCCATATGAACTTATGTTATATTTAGTTATCTTAGAGTTTCGTAACATGTAAAAGCTTCAAGTGAAAGTGGAGATTGCAGATAGTATGAAGTTGTGTATTTTCTCGTGTGTAGGCCGTTATATTTAGGCTATGTTTGAAGGCTTTGTAAAGTTTTCCAAATATCTAGAATACTATGGTAAGACAGTGTGACTTATATAAATATTTTTCTTCGACGTAAAAAAAATTCAGTGATTGGATACACCTTTAAATACTTTGCAAAATTATAAATGAATAATGTTAAAGTAATATATTTCTAAAATTCATAGTTTGACATTTTTCAAAATGTGCCTTACCAACAAGGTATTTGAATATACATTCAAATACAACGAGTTATAAAAATTAAAATATTTTCTATATTATTAATTTGTAAATTGTTTACATTTTATTGTTTTATTTGATATTAAAAACATTCAAAATATGTTTGAGTGCGTTATTGTTTTTTCTTTTGTATAGTAAACTTAAGATATTACAGCTTTTTTTATAACTTTTTACGAATTTCATTGATATGTATAACTTACAAAAAAATTATATGACCAAAAGAATGACTAGTAATAAAAAATAGAATGATTTGACCATGAGAAAAAAATATCTATTACATGATTAGAATAATAATAATAGAAGGACAAGTTAACAAGAAATTAAATAGTACTAGTCTCATCTCATGAGTTAGATCAAGGCAAGAAGAAAACCAAAGGTCAAAAAGAACTAAACCGTTTCACAAGAGGCATCAAAGAAGAGATCAAGATACTCATAGAGATTAAAAAATGGAGGTGAGAGTGGAACGTAATGAGGCAAAAACATAGTTTTATGATTTGTTAAAAACTTAAGTTAAATATCATTTTGTAAAATTTTACATCAACAAAAAAAATGTTGTATTGGCCTAATAATACTTTTATTTGAATACTTTATAAAAAAAATTGAGGCTTTAAAAAATTGTAGTATGACATAAAAAATTATCTGTATGATATTTGGTTATACTTTAAAGTTTAAATATTTATAATTATGAAAGAAATTTAATACTTTGTACACTTAATTATTATAATATAGAATAAAAAATATGCATGATTAGTTGATTCAGACGGATATTACATGATTCAAGTTATAATTGTAAATGCTTGAATTTTGATAAAGAGATTGGGACATCCATGTTTAAATTAATATAATAAAAGAACTTGTTAAGTGGCATGTTTGGAAGTTTCGTATATTTTTCATTATCTCTTAACCAATATTAATAGACTTTTTGAAAAGTTCATGATATGTTGATGTTAAAAATTAAAACGTGTCATTTGGATGATGAGTTCAAATACAATGTTAAAATTACAAAGATTGAAATATTATAATTAAAATAAATAAAATATTACAGTAAATTTTAAAGAAATTGACACATAAAAACAATTATAAGCATAATATTCGTGAACATATAGAACCCAAAACTATTATTAATTGAATATTTAATTATAATTATAATATACTATTATTGTTGTACCATTATTTTTACATATAATAAGTGGCACTATTGTTACTAGATGTAATTTTCTAATGGGTTTAAGGAGCCTGTGGAGCATATTTAGCTCCACCGGGAGCACCGCAGATCTTCCACCTTTTTGCGAGCGGAAAGCACAGAACCAGTCCTACCGAGCCGGCTTAAGTCTTGGTTTTTTCTCAAATGGGTTGACGACTTAAAAGGAGATTAGGGCACAGACCGATTCATTTTTCTTCCCTTTTTCTCTCTCTTCACCCTTATGATCGCTCGTTACGGCTTGGACGATGACGAACGAACGACGACGAACGAACAATGTCATCTCCACCTTGAACGACGACGAGCAGGAGACGTAGGGTTAGTCTCCACCTTGGACGACGACGAGCGGACGACCTGAGGTTAGGGCACAAAAACGGTTCCATTTTTCTCCCCTCTCTCTCCCTCTCTCTCTCTCTCTCTCTCTCTCTCTCTCTCTCTCTCTCT
>LTAE01009445.1:0-11596 GCA_001647135.1 Pontederia paniculata
CCTCTCTTCTTCTTTGGTCGACCGTTTTTGCTCTGCTTCTCCACTTCATGTGTCAATCCTCTGATACTGGTTGACCGCTTATATCCTTAGGACGCCCACTGCACACATATGGTTCTTCATGTATAAATTACGTGTGCAGAGGTCGTCCATTCCTTTAGCTCAGGTCGACCGTTGTACTGAACTTGAATATATCCTGTTACAGAAATCAGCTCAAACAAGTTCATCAATACATGCTGAGTTCACTTACAAATTTATGATCATTCAAAACATTCTCGGGATCCTAGATTCAAACTAATCTCAATTGCTAACAATGGTATCAGAGCCTATTTAGAATTAGATTTCATATAGATTAATTAGATATATAATTTTCTGTAAATTTGTTTACATGAAATTGATTAAAAACAATTTTGGATGACTACATGCAATTTGTTGCGCGAGACGCTAGGCAGGAGCGCACGCACGCTTGGACGCAACCACATGTGTGCCCAGTTGCAGTTTGCAATTTGATTTTTTTTTAACCAAATTGGTTCAAAGTTTCATCCATTAATTTTGAAATGTCTGAATCTTTTTTAATTTATTACTTGAACTCTTTAGAAGATGTTTAAATAGTTTAAAATTCATTAAAAAATACATATTGGGAATAATTATTTTTAAAAGTGTTTAAAATTAGTTATTCAAATATTTGAAAAAATATTGATTTTAAATAGTTAAAATCATTATTTAATTTGTGATATTTTACATTATAAATTTGTTATGTGTAAAATAGTCACATTAGAATTCTTAATAATAATAATTCTTGCAATAGTCATATGATTGGTATTAGTCCCAAATTCAAATACAATATTTATTTTTATGCTCCAATTTTACATTTTATAATTGCATAAGATGCTTAGTGTAAAATTAGCATAATTAATAGAATATTGTTATTTGATTTTGTCATATTTTACACGATAAATTTTATTCATTACATGTTAAATAGTCACATTAGAATTATTAATTGTAATAATTCATTCAATAATCATATGATGAAATTGGTATTTGTCCCAAGTTCAAATATCAATATTTTTATGCTTTAATTTTACATTTTAAATTTTCATATGATGCTTAGTATAAAATTAGCATAATTTATAGGATAAGTCCAACAAAATTCCCTTGAAATAATAAGCTTATAACAAATGAGGTTGTGAACCTCAAATCTAATCTTTCATCAATAGGAATTAGTAGAGCTATAGATCACATGTGATTATTTTTATTCATATTATTGGAGAATAGTCCTTGTGAGAAATAGTTTAAAATTTTTTAAATATTTGATGTAAACGAAATGAAACATTATATTAACTTTGCCAATATTATTGGGGGTTATTATAATGTATATTTCATATTCATTAGATTGATGGATCAAGATTAGAATATAATAGATGAGGTTATGAACCTCAAATTTAATTTTTCATCAATAGGAATTAGTAGAATTATGGATCACATGCGATTATTTTTGTCAATATTATTGAAGAATATTCCTTGTGAAAAATAATTTGAAAATTTCTTAAAACATTTGATGCAAATGAAATGAAACATTATATTAACTTTGCCAATATTATTGGAGGTTAATATTATTTGTATTTTATATTCATTTGATGGATTGAATTTATAACAAAATAAGTTTATAATTTCTTAAAATACTAAATTTATATCGGGCGAGGTTGTGAACCTCAAATGTAGTCTTCCATCAATAGGAATTAGTAGAATACAGATCACATGCGATTATTTTTGTCCATATTATTGGAGAATAGTTCCTATGACAAATAGTTTGAAAATTTCGTAAAATATTTGATGTAATGAAATGAAACATCATATCGCCTTTGCCCATATTATTGGGGGTTAATATGATATGTATTTCATATTCATTAGATTGATGGGTCCAACTTAGATGACTTGTATTCTTAGATCCTGTTAGGGTGCGGAATAGAAGTTGGAGACTAAAGTATGATTGAGAATCCTAATAGTTAAGATTGGAAAGGAATTGTTCCCCTACCTTATAAATTATTTCACTTAGATCCTGTTAGGGTGCGGTGAATACTTTATAGGGATCCTAATTCTCATCAGAGAAGAAAGAATAGTTTTTTCTTCCTTGTGTATGGGAATTCACAAGACTAGTGAGAGCTACAACTATAAACGTCAAACTTTAATGATATTTATATAAGCATGATAAGCTTTTAACATGATGTTATCTCATTTTATTTGATCAAATGTCTGCTTTATCTCAAAATATCACCAAGATTATGGACCAACATAAATTGGCTGGACCAAATTTTGAAGATTAGTTGAGAAACCTCAAAATCTATCTTAGAGGTCTCAAATGCCTTGATGTGATCAAGGAATGTCGAACCAAAGTAAATCATGACAAAGCCACCAAAAAGGATATCGAGGATGAAGACAAATGACTTGAAAAAGATGAAGATGTCAAATGTCTTATTCTTGCATCCATGTGTGGTGCACTTCAAAAGTAATTTGAAAATGCTAATCATTCTGTTGACATGATTAATAGACTACAAGAATGCTATGGTGAGAAATCTCATGCCAGAAGATTCAAGATTTCAAGAGAATTGTTCTCTACAAAACTACATGAAGGAGGATCTATGAATGATAGTATCCTACAGATGATCAATCTCATCAATAAGTTGATCGAGCTTGATGTGACAATTGAAAATGCATTAAGTATTGACTTAACTCTTTCCTTCTTACTAATTTCATATGGCCAATTCATAATGAATTATCATACGCAAAAGAAAAGACCAAAGGTACATGACCTACTCCATATGCTAAAAATAGTAGAAGATGACACGAAGAAAAGTTCTTCAAGTTCAGCAAATGTGATGTTAGTTGCTTCTACTTCCGGAACAAACCCAAAATAAAAGAAAAAAAAGGGGGCAAGGGTGTGAAGGATAAAACCTTCAAGCCCATTGGTGGGATCGACAAGAAAGAAAAACCAAACTTCAAAAAAGGAGTGAGTCGTCACTTCTGTAAGAAAGAGGGACATAGAAAAAGAAATTGCAAGGAGTATCTTGCTACACTTCCTGCAAATAAGGGCAAAGGTATGCTAAAATCTTTATTAGTAAAAATCAATTTGATTGATTTTTTTTCTTATTCTACTATTTGGGCAAAAGATTCTGGCTGTGCATCTCACATGTACAATATGTTGCAGGAATTGTAGAAAGCTAGGTCACTGCACAAAGGACAAATCAAACTATCCGTTGCGAATGATTCATCATCAGATGTTGAATCTACTAGATTTTTTCTTTGTACTTAATTAGTAGAATTCTAGAATTGATAGACTGTTTTAATGTTTGGAACATTGCCAAGAATCTTATTTCCATTTTGATTTAATAATAGCAAGTTATGAATTTGTTTTAGATAAAAATGGTTGTAAGATTTATTTGAATGATGAGATATTTGCTAGAAGCACATCATTTTATGGTCTATATTATCTAGAAACGTCAAATAATTTTTATAGTTGAAGATACTAATAAGAGCAGGTAAGAAAAATGACTCAATCATATTGTAATTAGATCAATGATCTCATACATTAACTTTCCAATTTTCTTTTGAGATTATGCTCTAAAAACTATTGTTTACTTATTAAACAAAATATTCTTCAAAGCTGTTACGAAAACACCATATGAGATGTGGTACAAAGGAAAATTCAATCTTAAGCAAGTTAACATTTGGAGTTGTCTGGCTTTCAAAAAGGAAAGTGGGAACAAACAAGTTGGAGAATAGAGTTGAAAAAGGAAGATTTGTGGGACATCTTAAAATTAGTTTAAAATATTATTTTGATATGACAAAACAATAAAATGTTATTGTGTCATGGCATGCCACTTTCCATGAACGAGTATTGGTACTACAAGACAATGGGAGCAATATTAAATTTGAAGAAATTCAATATCCACAAGTTGAATGTGATAATACCTCAAAATATCTTTCTACCCACTAATGTAATGCATTATGTATTATGTGTACAAAGAATTAGTGGGAGCAATATAATATTCCTCGTAATATATGTTGATAATATTCTACTCATTAAAATGATGTAGAGATACTCCATGCAAAATTTAGTTGTTCAATATATTTTTCACGAAAGGTTTGAGAGAGGCAACCTATATTCTTGACATAAAAATCTAGGAAAAAATGAAGGTGCTCCCTAGTTAAGTAGGGAGCACCAACAGTAGGATGCTTAATCTATGATGGATATTTAGGAGAGAGAAAAAAGTAAGAGAGAAAAAATCTAATCTTCACCGTAGATTCAACATCATGCGGTTGAAGATGTAGGTAGCATGTTGCTCCCTACTTAACTAGGGAACATCTACATTGATCCCAAAAGTCTCTATGAATAGATCAAGAAGAATAATAGGTCTTTCTCAATCCACGTACATTGAAAAGAAAAGATATATTACCATTTCAACGTGGAATACCTTTCTTAGAAAATATGGCACCTCATAATGATGAGATAATAAAGTAAATGGAAAGAGTTCCATATGCTTTATGTAGAGTAGTAGTATAAATCATTGAGCTGAGGACTCCTCAAAAGTACAAACACATCCATTGCAAAGATTAATGATTTGATTAATGGTTACAAAGAATATCAATCATAAGTATCCAAAAGTTCAATATATTAGATAATTTGGCAGACCCATTGTCCAAATCATTATTTGTATCTATATTCAATATGCATCTTGAGAAGATGATTTTGATATTTGTCACATATTGGGTTTAGGGCAAGTGAAAGATTTTGATTTAGTGTTGATTGTGCCATAAATATAATCTGATCTAATATAAATATTATCTAATCATACTTACTTCTAATATTCTTGGCATGTTCCCTTTGTATGTCTTAAATATGATTTAGTGTCATTGCCCATGAAGTCTAGTTGTGGCACACGATATGATGTGATCATAATATGAGGTCTGTGATGTCCACTTCAAAATATGTTCATCATATGAAGGATTGATGATAGGGCAATATCAATCTAGTTAGGTGATTGTGTAGTTTGTCAATCAATTGTTGAAAATGCTAGTCTTCATTATGCATTAAGATAAATACACAGGTGTTTGTTGGAGAACAAGTTCACTGAACTGACCAGCACGAGAATCTTGATTACTGGACTATTAGCAAGATTTCTAAATGGAATGACTGTGTGATCCTTTGACCTAAGACGCCATTGATGTCTTGCATGTTAATGATGTTCATTTGATAATGTTAACAATAATCCTTGGATTATTAATACATTTATTGGTGACATTAAAAGCATGTGAAGGCAGGTGAATGTTCAATAAGGAATCTACGACTCCTACTGGAAGGATGTCCTCAGTGACTAATAAAGAATGATGTAAAGTTTGTAGTAACAGAATGAAGAGAATGAGTTCTCTATTCGCATCATGTCTTCATTAGTCAATTGATTAACATTGAGATTAGGGATCTAATATTTCACCATGTCTTATTTGTCTCGATTTGGACATAGAAATTGTAGAAGGATTATACGCATATGAAAATCATTTCAAAGGTTCATCAATTTTTAGATCACGATGGGGGCCATGATATATTGCTAGATGTCACTCTTGGTCTATAAGAGGCCACACGATAAAGTTGGGAACATCAATAGATGGTACTATTGATAATTGTGAAGTTGATATATTGGATACATAATTCTTATGGCTGTAGTGATGTGAACTTAATGGGTCACACACAAACAAGACATAAAAGATGAATTCTGAATAATAGATTCAAATATTAGATGAGATATTTTAGGTGTCTTGCACATGCATAATCTCATCACATTGTACATCAGAATTGGATAAATATTTATCCATATGAAATATGATAAATTGAGTTAATGCAAGTGGGAGTTGTTGGCAAATAAGTATGCCCTAACTCTATTTACCATGATTAATGGTTAATCGGACGTTCAAGAGTTGATCCAAGATATGATATGATCATAACCGTTAAAAGGGAGAAATATGTTGAGTTGGTTACAACTACCTCTCTATAAATATGTGAATTCTCTCTTGAAAATGATGTTAATCGCTTATAAGAGTTATCTCTCCCTGAGTGCAAGGTTCATCTTAGTCTTGATGTAGATACCGTTAGAGGGATTACACTTGTGATCCTCTGAGGATAATCAACACGACGGACATTCCTATCAATCTCTTTGGGGTACGAACATCTCAGATATGAACTGAATTATTCTATATTAAATCAAATCTATAGACCCTTGATTGCACGACTGTGATATAAAAAAGAGTTTCTTATATTCGTGCGAATCTCAATTGCTAACAATAGCAATAACAATGACAATATATCAATATGGTCAATATATATGTAACCATGACCTTACATAACATTTATGCATCAATGAAACAATATGAAACAATATCAATTAAGTCATTATATCTTGGACTTTATTTATTTTCATATCAATCAATATAGCTAACATGAGCACTCAATACATTAGGCTTCCTAATTACATATCGTTAACAATAGTGTTCATGCTAGACTTACCTTATTTGTTGTCATTTGATGGTTGGAAGTCCCCTTTGTGACTTTCTTAAGCGGTCCCCATATGAAGTCGTCCCCATACAATGTCAATAAGGATCTTGATCCATCAATATCAATCAATCGATAAGTTCCATGAACCTTTATCCATCAACCATCAAATGAGCAACCCTATGTTCATTTCAATCAATTTATATGAACCATTAACAATCATTAGAGGATTGGGGTAACCTTGGTCGGCCAATGTGGTTAGCTAATCATGGGACACACTTGCTCCCATGACATTTCGAAGAACACCACCAATCCTACATCTAGGCTCAATAGCTGGAGGGCATCAACCTTCCCAATCTCTGACAGACTTCCAATACGAGTTCCAATATGTCAATTCAATCAATCAACACATTAAAAATTTAACCTATTACGACGGAGCATGCATCTAGGTTATCAATCAATAGACTCAATTTAAATAAACGATAATATTGTATCAGTTCGGGGGTAAAGTCGGTCGAACCTACCCCAGTTGGTCGACCGACTCACCATATGATGGTTGTCTGACTTGAGGGTTGGTCGAACTTTGTTCGACCGACTTTCGCTGCTAATGTCTATGAACATTATCCGACTTGAGGGTCGGTCGGACCTACTTTAGTCGACTTAATTGTCGACTTTATCAAACATTAAGGTCGGTCGACCGACCCATACCATGGGTTCGATCGACCTTCCTGAGGATAACAAAATGACGATATGAATCCTATGAGTTTTTCTAAATTTTTGATGTCGATATAATAATCAATTTGACACGCTCATTGCATAGCATGAACAATACAGTAGACTCTTAATTCAATAACAATATGGACTTTATTAGCATGTGAAAGTCCTAGATTTCAATGTGACATAGTAATGATTCTTGGAGCAATTAAGTTGACATGAAATTCATGTACTTAAACATAGCCTTAAGAATATAATATTAGAGTATCATATGAAAATTATACCATTTGCATACTTGTTGTCCACTTCAGATATTAACAATAATGATATCATTTGGGCAATGTTATGACAAATATCAATTTATTCAACTTATTTCATTAGGGTTCAATGTAGGTGCTCCCTAGCTAAGTAGGGAGCACCATGTTACCTAGATCTTCAACCGTAGGATGTTAAATCTACGATGGATATTAAATCTTCTCTCTCCTACTTTTTTTCTCTCTCCTAAATCAAGTCATCGTATATTAAATATCCTACGGTTAAAAACGTAGGTAGCATGGTGCTCCCTACTTAAGTAGGGAGCACCTCTATTTTTTCCATTTCATTATTTGACACATTTTCAATATGAAATTCATAGTTTCATTTACATCAATCTAAATCATATGAGATCAACTCCATTTGAAGGCACATTCAAACATCTACCAATAGCCTAAATATCATTTCATAATCATATCATTCTAATTTACTATATATTTTATAAGACAATCATGATATAATTCGGAATAGCTTGACAGTGTCTCGGTGTTTTGATCATAACTTTAAAGCTACTATTCAGAATGATACATAATTTTTGGACAACTATTGCCTAGTCAAACTGACATCGAAAGAGAAGATATAAAATCTAGACAAAAATCATGATATATTGCTATATTTCAATAAACTACAAACATCCATATGATTCTGTGATCTCCTATGTTTAGCAATAACAGTTATCTTAATCCATTATCAAATCTATGATCATAGATAAGAGGGATTAAGGTATCCCCTTACATACTTCTTCATAGCATTTTATTTCTTATCATGCTCTTCCTCTCTTTCCTTTGATGCATTTCCTTCTCCTCCTTCCTTATGCTCCGACAGCCCCCTTTCTTTGTTCAAGCACCAATTACTCCTCTTCTTCTTCTAGATTTGTAGTTGAACAAGGAAAGACCAAGACCAATTTTCGGATTATGGCTTCTAAGGCTAATTTTCTCATGTTGCAACATTCCAAATGAGAAGAAAGAGACACAAAAATCTGATGAGAGCTTATATAGTGCAAGAGAGTGAGTTTGAGTGGAGTTAGTGGTCCAATAAGAGTGCTTTTAAGTGGGTATGAGTCTCACCACTTGTCTCATTTCTTTTTATTTTTTATTTATTTTTGAGCAGGTATTACATTCTACTCCCCTTAAAAGGAATTCGTCATCGAATTCTTGGTTGGTTACTAGGATTTGTCATGCTTACGCCGCGCTACTCTGCCATAATTATCATTTTATAGCACTTATACCTTAGTTTGATAGCCTTCATTCTTTTACATGCACTTTGCATGCATTTCATTTTGTAATTTAAATTCATGAGACATTTACTCAATAATCCAAATCATTTATTGATTATTATGACTGGGTCATCATCATTCTATATAGATAATTTGAGCATTCACCACTTATCATAAAAGTTTGCATTTGTACTCTATATTCTTAATATGATCAATCAACCTTATATCATTTTCATAATTTTCACTCTATACCAAACAGTTCCATTATAGCTTTGAATTGGAGTGATCATATTAATTTATCACTTTAAGAAAGAGATTCAATCACTATAGGACTTTATCTAAACTTCATAAGAAAGTCACTATTCTTATGGCTTTAGTCACTTCTCTATTTATAATAAGACAATCTATATTTTCATAATTTGATCATTTCTTTGAAATTATAATTCGATCATTTTGATTTTCTATTGAGATTTTGATCATAATGATACACCATCATAAAAGCTTATCTTGAATTCAATCAACCATCATTAGAATATATATTGGCCATAATTTTTTTTCAACCATATACAACCATTTCAATTACATGATCGGACAACAAGTATGCCTCTAATACATTGACTCCAAAGTTTTT
Source organism: Pontederia paniculata (assembly GCA_001647135.1). NCBI lineage: Eukaryota > Viridiplantae > Streptophyta > Magnoliopsida > Commelinales > Pontederiaceae > Pontederia > Pontederia paniculata. Next base: position 9,412 of record LTAE01009445.1, read on the forward strand.
TCATTTTATGATTCCAACTTAATCATCGAATATCATTTCCATCAAGCATGATATTTGAGTATTCACAATTATCTTTCATCATTTTCAATTATGAATCTATTCTTTATATTTGAACAATCAGATCCTATAAATCAAATTGCATGTCATAATGCTAATCATTATACTTAGGCCTTGTTTGACACGCCTCTAAAATAGCATCTATAGTAGCGTGTAGCGTGTTGACTTGGTCAATACGTTATTTAAGGTGTTTGTCAAGCACAATTAATAATAGCGACAAGCGATTGAAACTCAGCGTTTTGAGACGCTTGACATATCAACATCTAGGGTAGCGACAAGATTATGAAAATGTATTTTCAAATATACCCTCAAAATATTTTAATATTAGTTAATATTTGTATGATACACTTATTATTTTATATTACATGATCACTTTATTATTTATTATATTTTATTCATTTATAAATTATTTGGTCAACTATTTATTTTATTATTATTTATTAATATTAAAATATTTAAAATAAAATTGTGTTATTAAATTTATGACACATATATTAATACAATTTATTAAATAATTATTTGTACCTTTTTTAGTCATTTTACTTTTATTGATTATGCCAAACACTTTTATTAAATGTAATAATTCACTCGTTACCGCTAATATCTAGTCGCTAATCATTATTCGCTATTAACCGCTAGTACATGCCAAACAGAACCTTAATCCATCAAACTTAATATTCATGAAATTTAATTCGTAACAGACTTCAAGTGCAGTCTTGCTCTCAATATATCATTCATAATCATCATATTGACTCCATAAATATTTTCATTGGTATGCACATAATATTTCACTACAACAAAATGATCATCTAAGGACACATATTTACTTTATTAGAGACGCATATATTGCGTTCTTAACAAATTCACCGATACTACAAAAAACATCCTAGTGCTTGGTGTCCCAAAAAATATTAAGGACACAAATAAATGTGTCTCTATCTAGTGTCGTTAATATTGAGACACTATAAATTGCATCTTTATTAAGAGTCGATACCTTAAGGACATAATTATATGCGTCATTATTAATATTAAGACACATTTATATGCGTCGTTAGTAAGTGTCCATAATGTAAGGACGCCTTTAACTATGTTATAAGTGTCACTAATATAAGAACACCCCTAAATGGGTCCCTAATAAGTGTCGTTAATACTACAACACAAATTTACGTTGCATTCTTGAAAGCGTTGCTATCACATACATTTTACAAATTTAAATAAAAGTTTTCCAAAATTAAAAAATGTCAATTGGAGTAACAAGAAAAACTATTATATCAACTTGAAATATATTTATTTGTCACTATACATCGAGTATTCATAAAGTAACATTATAAAGTACATTCTACATAATAAGATATTTGAACTAAATAAAATGACCAATCTAAACTCCTCCATAACAACGAAACTTGGGTTTGCATCTTGGCAATTGAATTCCTTCATTCATGCTCCTGTTCATATGAAAAAGACTAATAAGTAATTGATCAAAATTATCTAATCAAAAAATTATAAAAATAATTTTTTTAAAAATTATTAATACATTCAAAATAAATTACTTACATGTGAAGTTGATGATTCTTCTGCACTTCCTATAAAACATCAATAGTGAGTATTTTAATAATATATTGTAACATCATTCTTAAAAATATTAAATAGAACTACTTGCCCTTATTAGAGATCAATAGTAGACTTGATCAATCCACTATTGAGGAGGAAGGTTTTTTGGTGAACCCTTTGCAACTTCTAACTCAATTTTTGCACAAATCATATATTTTTCTTTTAAATCGGATTTGTAACTCCTCCAATTCTTTGCACCTGAATTGAGAATCCATTTGTTACTTCACAATTATTATCAATAAGCATAAATTTCTCCTCCAAAACTTTCTGATATAAAAATGATTAATAACACTAAGTTCTTAAAAAAGATAAACTAATAATTATTGTAATGTAGTTTTTGCTTGAACTAAATTAGTAATTTCATTTTTGAATGTCAAGAGCATTCATCCTCATTTCAAATAGTTTAAGGACACAAGTTTGATCATCGATCAATTATATCCAACCAATCTCCCAAAACTTTATCAGATATATTTTTTGGTTGATGAAATTGATTTCACAATTATATCCAAATATAAGA